>JANQAP020000367.1:4263-14325 GCA_026874005.2 Erythroxylum coriaceum
ATTGCAAATGTTACAAGTGTTGGAGCAATATGGGGAACTCAAGGGATCAGATATTCCAGTTTCAAATATAAAGGATTAGGATAAGAAGATTGCAACGGAGTTTGAATGAGATTGAATGGTGATTCTCCCATAATTTATGTTTCTGCATTTGAATAAATTGAGGACTTTCTTCATTGAATAATCAGCCAAGCATTAGGATTATTTCCAGTTAGGCTCTAGAGGGTTCGTCCACCCTTGGTGCCTTATAGTTCTCTTGCTTGTATTTCCACTTAAATTGTTAGTCGTTTAGTTCAGTGTCGTTGTCCTATTCTCAAAGGCCACTTGGTCTATCCAGTTGTATTAGCAAGATGATTTCCATTGAATAAAAGTATCATTCAATAACTGATTGCTTATTTATATTTAAATAATTGTTGAGATTCTGCTGGTCCCCAACATATACTGCATTGGAAAAATGAAAATAAATAATATTTAAGGATGAAGACATAAGAAAAAGAATAATAATTATAAGTTTGCGGAATAATTCTTTCATATATTTCAATTTATATACAATTTAAAAGACTTATATATACGGAAGGCCAACTATAGTTATATACAGTTGTCTATATTCCTAAAAAAGGAATAATCCTATATAGGAAATATCTAAGTAGAACATAATAAGAAACTATACAGCTTATACACACTAATTCTCCCCCTCAAATTGAGGCATATATATCAAACATGCCCAACTTGGATAGCAATGTATTGAACGGTCCACTAGTGACAACATGAGTCATTATATTAGCCAACTGATCTGAACTTCTAGTATAAGGAATTTCTATTGTACCATAATCAAGATTATCTTTAATATAGTTTATGTCAAGCTCAATATGCTTAGTTTGATCATGTTGTACTAGATTATTAGAAATCTTAATGGCTACCATATTATCACAAAACAACGTCATAGGTTTTGTTGGACCAAAGTACCAAACCCAAGTTCCTTCAAGAGAATATTCAACCAAGAAAGCTCTATGATTGCATGATGTATGCATAATATTTAGCTTTTACACTAGACAATGAAATCACATTTTGTTTCTTACTTCTCCAAGTCACTAAGTTGCCTTCAACAAATAACAAATATCCTGAAGTAGATTTTCTATCCAATTTGTTGCCAACGAAGTCAGAATCAGTGTAACCCATAACATCTAGATGTCCTTGTTTGGAGAACAAGACACCTTTACCAGGAGCTGACTTTAGATAAGACAAAATACAATTCACAGCATTCATGTGTTGATCACTTAGATTGTGCATAAACTGACTTACAATACTAACTGCATATGTTAAATCTAGTCTAGTGTGAGTTAAGTAAATCAACTTCCCCACTAATCTTTGATATCTCTCCTTATTTGTTGGAACTTGGTCAGGATAGATAGATAGGCCATTATTCACCTTAATAGGAGTACCTATGGGCTCACAACCAGAATTACCAATTTCGGCTAAGAGATCTAAAGTACACTTCCTTTAGGAAAGAAAGAGCCCTTGCTTAGACCGGGAGACTTCCATGCCTAGGAAGTATTTGAGAGTTCCCAAACCCTTTATCTTAAATTCCTTGGCCCAATAGCTCTGAAGCTTCTCAATTTCATCTATATTATTACCTGTTACAATCATATCATCAATATAAACAATAAGCAAGGTGATATCATCATGAACTTTGTTATAGAACAAGGTATTATTTGGTAAAGCTTGCTTGAATCCATACTCCATTGCATGACTCAACGTACTAAACCATGCCCTTGGTGATTGCTTTAATCCATACAATGCCTTTTTTAGTTTGCATACCTTACCTTCTTCTAGTGTAAACCTTAGAGGTGGATCATAAACACTTCCTCTGCGATATCACCATAAAGAAAGGCATTCTTTACATGAAACCATAGTAAAGGCTAGTCAAAATTAACTGCAAGTGACAGTATGACTCAGATAGTATTCATCTTAGCAATAGGTGTAAAAGTCTCTTGATAGTCAATACTATAGGTTTGAATATAACCTTTTGCAATCAACCTAGCCTTGTATCATTCAACCGTCCTATCTAACTTGTACTTGACTGTGAATACCCATTTACACCCCACAGTCTTCTTTCCCATTGGTAACTTAACCATTTCCTAAGTAGAGCTCTTTTAGAGAGCCACCATTTCATCTACCATTGCATCCTTCCACTTAGGATCTTCAAGGGCTTCCTGAATAGGAATAGATATAGAAGATAGTTGAAGAGAAAATGCTAAGTGAGCCTTTGACAAAAAATGGTATGATATAAAATCTGATATTAGATACATAACATTAGATGATATGGAAAAACCAAATCTATCAGGTTCTTTTCGTTCACAAAGAGGGTGTCTCCTACTTTGATCAACATTTGAATCTAAAATTTCAGGAGAGTAAGTACATACCTCAGTTTTAGAAGATTCATTCGATGGAATGGTAGTATTATCGAGAAAGTTACTAGAATTAGAAGGAATAGTAATATCTTTTCTTCTTAAATAACCTTTCTCAAAAAATTAGGCTGGTCTCTAATGTCGCTCACCATTAAGTTCAATTCGATTTTCAGCTGGGTTAAGAACATCTAAATTAGCAAGATTTGGTTCATTAGATTCATCTAAAACTAAGGATTTTCCTCATTATTGACAATTAATTCTCTATCTGTACCTAAAAGCCATATCTTCTTCTCTCCCAACCATAATTGTTACTCTTCTTTACTACCAATCTCCTGCTAAAGAGGAACCATAGAAAGCTCTCTAGAAAAGTAGGACTCATGTTCACTGAATTGAACATCCATCGACACATAATATGTTCCTGTAGGAGGATGAAAACATTTGTATCCTTTTTAGGAATTAGAATAATCAAGAAAAATACATTTGATAGCACGAGGATCAAGTTTATCTCTATGAAGAGAGTGAACATGAACATAACATACACAGCCAAAAACTTTAGGAAAAATATTTAGAGCAGAAGGAATAGAATGAAATTTGGATAACATCCATAAAGGAGTTTGAAAATCAAGAATCCAGCTAGGTATTCGATTAATAAGAAGACAACTTCAGCCTAAAAACATTTTGGAACATTCATAGTAAAACATAAGGCTTGAGCCACTTTAAGGAGGTGACAGTTCTTGTTCTACTATGCCATTTTGTTGTGGTATGTAAAGTTGTTTTGTGAAGAATGCCATGTTGTATCATGAACTCGATAAGAGATTGATTTACAAACTCACGACCATTGTCAAAATGAAAAACTTTAATTTTAGTGTTAAATTGAGTAAGAAACATTTTATAAAATTGAGGAATAATATGTATAACATCACTGTTACATTTCATCAATTATAGCCTACTGATTCTAGTACAGTCATCAATAAAAGATAAGAAATACTTATGATCGGAAGCTGAAGGAGTAGAAAAAGGACCCCACACATCAGTATGAACACATGAATAAGGAACAATACTTTTATTAAAACTAACTTTAAAAGGAACACGATGGTTTTTAGCATAAATGCATTGTTCACATCTTAAACTAGAAACAGAAACATTGAAAAATAATCTAGGAAACAAATGTTCTAAATAAGAAAAGGATGGATGACCATTCGACAATGCCACAGGTAAATTTTCTCTCTATCAGATGTCTCTCTTTTTGTTTGGTAGCCATGGATCAGTGCTATTTCTCGATTATCCTCCAAATAATACAAACCGTCTATCTCCTTACCAAAGCCAATTGTCATCTTTGTGAGATTGTCCTTGAAAACACAACGAGTTGAGTAAAAAATGACAGAATGAGATTCTTTATAATCTTGCTATTAGAGAGGAGGTTATTTGAAAGCTAAGGTGTAAGTAAAATAGAAGACATAGAGAATGTGGGAGAAAGGTACACATTTCCAACCCTGTGATTAGCATAGAGTTCCCATTAGCAACCTGAATAGACTTAACAGATGGAGATGTTAGGGAGTCAATAATGGAAGAATTACTAGTCATATGACCAGTGGCCCCTGAATTAATAACCCAAGTGTTAGGGGTAGTTGAAATAATAGATAAACCAAATTTACCTTCTTCGGAAGATAGCTGAGATATATGAGAAGCAGAAGATGGAGTGGTATTGGTGGTAGTAGCATTCTAAACAGATTTTTTGCTTTTCCTTTCAGCCTACTTGAGCTTATACCATTCCGGATACCCATGCTTCTTCCAACACGTCAATTGTGTGTGTATTCTTATGACAATGGGTACAAAAACTAGATTGAGGAGTTGTGGAATATCCAAGATCCAAAGTAGGAGTGCTCTTTTGGACAGCAAGAGCGAAAACCTCAGAGTGAGTTTTTGCCCTTGGTAACCTATCGTTGTACTTCTCGATGAACTAATGAATAGGCTTCTTCTAGCCTTGGTAGAGGAGAAGTAGTTAGAACACAGCTACTAACTTGATCTAAATTATGATCAAGGCCAGCAAGAAAGATATACACCATATCTTGTGCAATACACTCTCTGTATTTTTCAAGATCAACAGCACATATCATATCATTTGGCTTCCAGTAATCAAGCTCCTTAAACATGAAATTCAACTCATTATAATATTCTACTAAAGGCCGAACACCTTGACTTAATTGGAGGGACTTCTTCATCAATTCATAAACTTGAGAAGAGTCGATAAAATCAAGATAACTCCTTTTCACAGCATCCCAGACTTCTTTTGCTGTGCCACATTGCATAAAATGTGACATCAGATTATTGCTCATTGAATTAACGAGCCAAGATTTGACGAGTGCATCTTCAACCTTCCACTCATCATAGCTAGGATCATCATCTGCTGGTACAACCTTTTTCTTAGTAATTAAGCCCATTTTTTCTTCCAGCAATATGCATCTCCAAAATCTTAGACCATACAAGATAGTTAGTACCATCCAATTTAATATAAATGGAAGCAGGAGTGTCTTGAACAATCATAGTGGAAATTTTCTTAATGTTTGAAAGTTCATAGTCAGTTTTCATAGACATGATGGTTGAGTTTGTAGGAAAAAATGGATGGGGTTAAAAATTGTACCCGAAAGCTCTAATACCAAATTGTAAGTTAACAGAATAATTCTTTCATACATTTCAATGTATATATACAGGTTAAAAGACCTATATATATGGAAGGTCAACTATAGCTATATACAATTGTCTATATTCTTAAAAAAGGAAGAATCCTTTATAAGAAATATCTAAGTAGAACAAAATAGGAAACTATATAGCTCATTTATGCTAATTATAATAAATAATTTGTTTACTTAAATGTGTATCTGTGGAAACTTATTACTATACACCTTTTATAAGACATTTTTGTTGTTGTGTGTCCTTATTGCAAGCATCTTTGACATGTTATTTTCATAACTCTCCTTGACATTTAGTTGCCTTTAGTAGTGTTCTCCTAATCCTCCTTTCTTATATTCTTTTTTGGCCTGCCTACCATTTTTCAAAATAGAGGTGGTGATGGTGGTTTATGTTCAGTTTTAGGCCAAATTTTATCTCTATAAACTGACTCCATCATATATTGATAAGCTTGTAGGTACTTTTCCTTTATAAACCAATAGGATGCATATTTTGTAGGCTCTTCATTATTGTACTTGATGATAGTAGTGGCATATGAACATGAGATTCTTTTCACATCCCAACTTCTACAAGTACATGTCTTATTCCTTAAGTTCACTACATTTTAAACTCTTTTATATATCACTTCGAATATGCCAATACCACTACTCTCAAGTTTACAATTGATGTTTAACTCTTTATTAACTCTCAATTTGTTCTTTATTCTTAGACTAATGTCATCTCTCTATTTAGTTACCATAGTCATATTCTTAACTAATTGCTTCATCACAAAAAATTTAATTTCCTCAAGCATGACAATAATGTTTTTACTCTGGACTTCAATTAAGCTTCCATTAAATGCTTTATAAAGATTGTTATCCATAATTTGATACTTGAATGAAGTGTTTAAAATATGCTCTTTCCCATTTTCCTTTAGAATTCTTAGTAGATCACTGTAAGCATTTTTCGACTACTCTTATAACTCTTTCAAATGGAAAAAATAGGTCAAGTTCATTGGATAACTTACAACACTTTTAGAATAGTCTTTCCAATTTGAGTCCCTCGTGACTCCTCTTTCTCCATTGGCAAGCATATGTCTTGTACAAAACCTCACTTCAACCCTTAGGAGTTACCTATCAAGTGCCTTCATAAAACTCTGTATAAATTTCATTAAAATTTTTAGCAAATAACTAACAGAGTAAGTATATGTTACTAAAGTATATAAAAGTTCATAGTATAACTTCTATTGATAAAAAATCACTACCTATCCTCCTCCATCTTTTAGATCCAATTCCTTCTTTAACAATTTTAAAAACCAATTCCAAGTTTTTATTGTTTCAATATGAACCACAAACTATGCCACAGGAAATATATTATTATATTCATCTCGCCTAACTGCTGTCAATAACTCACCTTTGACAATCCCTTTAAGAAAGCAACCATCTAGTCCTATCATCCTTTTACATCCAACTAAGAAGTCCTTCTTGCAACCTCCAAAACACACATTCATTATATCAAATAATGGTTGCAAATGATCTCCAAGTGATGACGTTTCAATAACCAAGTTAATTCTTGAACTAGGATTTGAATTTAAAAGTTCTTTCTTATAATCCCACAACTTGCTATATTATGCCCTTACACCTCCTTCATTCCCTCTATCAGTGATTTCCCAGCCTTATAAAAAACATTATAACCAACATCAACTCTCAAATCTTTCTTCACAAACTTCCTCAATTATATTAGCTTCACTGCAAAGAGTCCTATCAAGTCTTTGAAGTAATCGTTTACCAACCACTTGGAACACACACTTTTGTTGTGAAAAATATGATTGCATATGCATTTTTGTTCATAAACTCTAACCTACATACATATATGTAAGCAATCAATCCATAACATTATTGAAGTCTAAATTTAAAATTACCAGAAAATTCAGAATACGTATTTGAAAACTATTTAAATCTTTCACTAAGCTCACTAAAATATACCATTTATAGTATTTACTCACACATTTGGCTCTCACAAATTATTTGATATTCCTTGTAAAAATAAACTCCCTTCTTTCTTCAATAGCTAGCTTGTAAAGTGCATATCAAGTTCAATCTTAATCTTTTTCTTAAGAGGGTTGATTCTATGAACATTTGACTGATGTCTTAACCCCTCATCCACATCTAAACCTCCTTCTTCAAAGCGACAATTGTCTTATGAATCAAATTAATATGTCATAATTTCATTCTCGCCATTATCATCTCTAACATATTCATCATTTGTTGTATTTTCCATGCATTTTCATTTATAGCGTTCCATTTTTCTATTGTATGTTGCAAATATTGCTCTCAATTTTTTCTTCAACTCTCCCATTTTAAATGAAGCAACTAAACCCTTAGATAATTCCAACTCTTTATCATCCAAAGTTGAATCAAACTCCTTTTTAATCCTTACATCATTCTCTTCTTGTTCTTCTAAATCAACTTCACTCCCACTTATACCTACATCTTCTTGTTCATTTATATCTTCAATCATGGATTGCACGAAAATGGATTAAGTGACATTAATGAGGAAATAATCTACAATCCCAATATTAACCCCCATCTCAACATCATCATCAAAAGATTATTCTAAATATGACAAATTGTATTCATGATTAATATAGATCTCTATCACCTTATATTATGTAATTAGCTTACATATCTCCATCTGATACGTGTCGTCAGGTGTATACAAATTAAATCCTTATTTTAATTTTGGATTAATTAATTAATTAAATATAGAGCAAATAAGAGTCGACCTACGAGGAAAGTTAATTTACTAATTTAGTTTATTAATTATAATACTTTTAAAAGAGGCAATTACATCCTAATAATTTTTCTCATATGAAAGGAATTCCATAATAAAATATAAACATCATCAACACATTAACACATAATGTCCTCTTTAACCACATTAGTAAGATATAAAATCAAAACTTGATAAAATAAACTTATAACACATTCTTAGAACCACACAATCAATATTCAAAAGCTAGAAATTATTTTCTTCATCAAAGAGTCATAATTATTCAAAAAATATAATGCTAGAATTTTTAGTGATGAAACCAAGTTATACAAATTTGAAATTTTCAGGTTTACAACACCTATTTCATCTTGTAATACTTTAAAAACAATCCTAATTTGGCGTTACACATCTAATTCAATCAAGAAACATATTTTTATATAATTCAACTAATAAAACATCTTTCGATAAACTAATGAACTATTAAAAGAAAAATTCCAGGTCTGCCACAATGTATATTAATCATGTTTTGATCAACATTTTCGTACATAATATCCCATACTTGGTTATTTCATGTAAAATACATTAAGCTATGCTATTTTTCAAGTTGAGAAAAGATTAATCATACATAATGAAGCACATCTAGACAAAAGTAAAGACTTGGATAGATTGGATGAAATTTCTAGCAAAGCACAAAATTAGGAAAAATCCTAAACCAAAACAATTCAAAATAATGAAACCTATGAATTTAGCTAATCCATTATATATATACAAAGTGGGGGGGCAAGGGTTACGGTTCAAATCAAGTTTAGAAATCAAAGAAATAAAACATAAATCTAACATAATATTTGCAAATGAACTAGCATGTTTGAATTTAGCCATATAATTTGATATACTTGGATCATTCGAATTATTTAATAGGTTAAGGGTAGAAAACTAACCAGCTAACTCCTACTTGTCTCCCTTCAATTTTTAGAATCAAACCAGCTCAATCCCAACTCAAACGCATTATGAAATAAGAGATACATCCAACCACCGATAATTTATTCAAAGAACAAATAAATTCCAACTCATACAACTTAAATAACTTATAATAAGAAAATACAATAATTTAACTCAAATGCACTATGTAAATAATTTAAAATAATATAAAATAGAAGTGTAAAATATGTTATAATTTCTACTTATCACCATCACATATGCACCACTCTTAGCCACCTCAATTAACCCATTTTTAAACTAGTTCTTGACACCCTATACGTAAATTTACTTGCTTTCAGACCTTTAAACATGCTTCGTAAGCATCCTCTCAATATCCCAATAACAAATCCTTTCAATTTTATTGCTCCAACTTTCTACATTTGTACCCATATATTCAACATCTTCTTTATAGGCAAACTTCCTACCTTAAAAATAGTCAATTTTCCATTCCAACCATCCATCTCCATTTGCATTGTTTACCTATATACAAAAGCGTATAATTTGTTAGCATAACTGAAATGTCACAATTTGGTGAATAACATAATTGGAATAATTAAAGAATATCATAATTAGAATAATTGGAATAGTATTACTAAAATATCACATTATTTTCAAACTCCACGTATGGCATCAATATAAACAACCAAAAGCAAATTAAGCCAAAATTAGGTTATGAAACCAAAATATATCACATTGTTTTCAAACTTCATATGGATTTTTTAATTGTTATTTGGAAATCATATTTAATAAAAATGAATCGGGATAAACTAGAGAACAGTTGTTTTAAGTTAACACTTTTTTGTTGTATTCATAAGGCACAGTCATAGACTCCAAAGCTCTTAGCATTGGTAAAAAGGTGGGATTTTAGGATAAGATAAGATTGCAACTCTGTTAGAGATGTCAATATTGGCACGGCCCAGTCCGGGTCGTGGTCAACGGATTTAGCTCGGTCAAACTAGCCCACGGGTCAGGCTATGGGTCGAGTGGGTATGGTCTGTGGACCGGCGGGCTGGGCCACGGGGCAGGGTGGACCGGCCCGCCCTAAGGCCCGTGGCCCACCCACCACCCAAACATATTTTAATTATTTATTAAAATAATTAATAAATAATTTAAGTAAATTAAAATTTTTTAATTAATGTAATTCATAATTTTAACAATAACTTTTAACTTATTAACTTTTCATATAAATTTCTAATTAATTGAATTAAATGTCCTAATTAATCATACCATTACATACATC
>JANQAP020000367.1:62527-72610 GCA_026874005.2 Erythroxylum coriaceum
ATAGAAAGAACTTTGCATAGGAATCATCGTATAACAAACTTTAGGGAATTTGAGCTACATTGTTGATCGAGTGGGAAAGTTTTACAATTTCTTATCCCTCAATAAACCGCAAGTGCACAGGTTGTGAGTTTAGTATATGAGGTGTCGATCCCTCGAGGAGCTAGTGAATTAATCAAATTCTAAGTTGTCTAAGGCCTAAAAGGATAATTAAAATGAAAATAAAAACTAAACAGAAAAACAAACAATTGGATATATATTGATTGAAAACGAAATCGTAAAATTAACATAAGAAATCAAAATTAAACACCACCAAATGACAATTGGAATTCAAACATGGAAGATTAATCAATTATGAGAAAGGGGATTTATCCTACCATTAATGTTAACTTAGTCACTTTTGAGTTAATATGGTGTTGGTCCTAGACTTTCGAAAGGTAGATTACTCTCTCTTGAGTTATAATCATTAAACCCTAAATTATAAACCTTAATTGGATTACGAAATTTGTAATCTCTTAACTAATAAAATGCCCACACATCCAATTACATCTTAAGTCTTTTAATAGACTATCGGGTCCTCACACAAGATCTCTCTTCGTATAAATTATCGATTTGATTAATTGCGTGAATTGAATGATCTATTAGATTGTTTAACACTTATCACCCAATCTAATCATTTTGCTATCAGTTCACTCTCTAGATTTGTTATCGAAGCATGCACATACAACAAATAATCACAACACTTATCATTATTAACAACAAAAGCAACTAGATTAGTATTAAATCAAGTATAAATCCTTAAAAGAAGTTAAAACATCCTTAACCCAAGATTCATCATCATCAATCCCATCTTATACATCAAATACATAAAATAAAAGATGGATAGAAAGAAAATAACTTGGAGGATTAAAGGTTGAAGTAGCTGAAGCTCTACCTTCTTCTTTCTCTTCTTCTCTCTCTTCCTTCTTCCTCTTCTTTCGATCTTTCCCAATGTAGCAAATAGAGGACACCAAAATTAGGGTTTTCTTTTCCTTTTTGTAATTTTTCTATTTAGGGTAAAAAATAGGTTTTACACGGGGCCAAAAAGTCCGAAATGTCCTCGAAAAGTTAAGTTTTAAAAGTTGTCTGTGTCTGTTGTCACACAGGCCGCGATCGTGGCTTGATAAAATGCTTTCTGTCACGATCATGGCAAACCAATCTATGATCATGGCTTGATAAAATGATCTCTTTCACGATCGTGGCAAACTAAGCCAAGATCATAGCACCCACAAATCCAGGTCTTCTTTTGGGCTTCCTCCGAATCTCCTCTGCTCTTCAATATCTACTTTTAGATACTAACAAATACATCAAGGCACCTCAAATATACAAAATTAAAGCTCAATAGCATGCTTTAACCCACATAACACTCAAAACACAAATATCTAACCAACTAACACAATTTTAAATCAAAACATGCATGAATCAATTAATTAACAACTAAAAATATACTAAAATGCCTATTAAAACATCATGCAACCTACAAATATCACTTGTTGAATAGAGGATTTGGAAAGTCACATGGACACCGAGGGATCGTGCAACATGGAGAACCAATCACGAATAATGTTCGATTATGCTAGGATAGACTTAAATGGCATAGAATCTAACATCGTGAGATCGACTGTGCAAGACAATAATTTTGAGATCAAATCAAGCATTATTCAGATGGTGCAACAGTCAATCTAATTTGAAAGACTTTGAGAAAAGGATCCTAATGCGCACATCTTTAACTTCTTAGAGATCTATGATACTTTTAAAATAAATTGGGCGAATGATGACACCATCATATTGCATTTATTTCCTTTCTCTTTAAGAGGAAAAGAAAAAAAATGGCTTAACTCTATGTTATATTCTTCTTTGACCACTTGGGATCAAGTGGTGGAAAATTTTTTGCTAAAGTATTTTCCTCCTACAAAGACTGCAAAGCTAAGGAATGACATCTTATCTGACTCCCAAAATGAAGGAGAATCTTTATATGATACAAGGGATATATTTAAGGAGATGCTTCGACGATGCCTACATCATGGATTACATCTGTGGATGCAAATCCAAACGTTTTATAACAGGATAAGTCAAAAAATTAGATAGTTAATTGATGCAATAGCTGGAAGAACGTTGAAGAACAAGACATCTTAAGTGGCCCAAGAGTTGATCGAGGACTTGGGCGTAAATAATTTTCAGTGATACTTAACTAGAGCGTAAACCACTAATAGTCCATTTTGAGTATACAAAGTAAATGCAGTAATGAGACTAGCGAGTCAAATGGAAGCTCTGGGCAAAAAGATAGACAACATTATTATGGCTCCACAAAGGAGAGTGATGTAGTGTGAACCATGTGGGATTGTCAATCAGATTAACTTAAAAACATAAACTATCTGGGGAACACTCCAAGATCTCAAAATAGTCCCTATAGTAACACATACAATCTAGGATGGACGAACCACCCTAACTTCTCATAGGGAAATCAGGGGCAATAAAGGAATAACCCTCCACTTGGATTTTAAGCATAAACATCATAACGAAGGAAATCGAGGATGGATGAGTTGATATTAGAATTCATTCACAATTCAAAAGTGAAACATTGACAAAATAAAGAAGCTATTCGAAGCTTGGAGATAAAGTTTAACCAACTGGCCAAATCTGTTGTAGAAAGACCAAAAGGGAGTTTGTTAAAAAATGAAAATAATTTGAAGGAAAGGGTAATGGCAATCACTCGAGCCACTAAAAAGAAGTTCACACAAGTGGAAGAAGAAAGGGAAGCAAGAATTAGAGAAAAATTAATGGAAATCCCTGCTGAAATGAAAGCTATACGATGTGAAATCGAGAATAAATGAAAGACAAAAGTTGGTTTCATAAATAGAGGGACATTTCAAGGAGAGATTTTGGAAGAAAAAGAAAGAGTTATAGATCAAAAAAGGGTTAACAAATAGTTCATGCAAAGTAAATATAATCTAAAGAAAATCAAAGAGTATCAACCTGTAATTCCGTACCCCATCTTAGTGTAGAGAAAGTTAAAAGAAGCAGAGTTGAATGAGGTCCTAGATATAATATGATAACTTAAAATGTGACTTGCCCTTCCTGAATCTGTAAAACAAAAGTTATTAAACAAAGAGGAACTGAAGAAGTTGGAGAGTGAAGAGTTACTTAAGGAGAGCTCTAACTTGGTAATAAAAACAAGGTATCTTAAGGAAATTTTCTATTCCTTATATTATCGATAGGGTTAAAATGGATAAGGATATTGTAGATTTAGGAGTCGACATGAGTATGATGCCTTAAACTTTGTGCAAAAAGATGGAATTAGGTAACCTAACACTAACTACGATGCGCATGCAAATAACTAACAGATCACTTTTTCATCCTAGGGCATAATTAAAGATGTACCTATCAAATTCTCCTTTCCGATAGATTTTGCCATCCAGGACATAGATGAAGACTTAGAGATACCCATCATTATTTGTTGAGGGTTCTTAATGACCACTAAGTCTTTTGTGGACGTTGATAGAGGCGAGTTAACTCTGAGAGTGGGAGATGAGATGATTGCATTTAGAGTCTCTGAAGTTGAGGAAATAGTTTTGAATTTATGGATAATATCAAGATAGCGAAAATTTGTGGTAGAGTGTTATAGAGTTCCACCCCTAAGGATCCACCCAAGAAGCCACAAATTCAAAAGAATAATTGAAAGAAGAAAATGAGAAAGAAAGGTGGTAGAAAGCACAGTTAGGTAGCTTATTTACAGTTTATGAATATTATAGTTAGGCTACAATCACATAAATCATTTGAACCACCTTAAGCAAAAGAAGTATGTCAAGCTAAAGAAGTTAACCAAACGCTCCTTGGGAAGCAGCCCAAGATTTAGGATTTTCTTTTGTTATATTACTTTTTTATTTTTATTTTGTTTTTATTCTTTGATTGTTTTCAATTATGTTATTTTTATTTCTATTTCTATTTCCTTTATTTCTTTTATCCTTTCCTCTTCTTTTATTTTTGCAAGGATAAGTTACCATTGGATGGATCAGCAGTAAGAAATCGCTACAATAAATAAATTCCAAACAACCCTCTCACTTGCATATGTAATTGTATTATGAACATTGAGGACAATGTCCAATTTTAAATATAGGGATGGGTTCATTGAATTGTAAAACGTTAACTGAATTCTTCAAGTTTATTATAATCTTGATTATAAATTTTATTAATTGATGCCTTAAATCGGTTGAGGTATGTCCGTGAATATTATAAGGTTTTGTTAAATATTGATTGAATTGATGTGCAAGAAGATGATGGTTAGAATGAAGTTAATTTTCTAAGTCATATTTTTTGTATTCATTGAAATTTTCAAGTTGAATGCAATTTGCATATTATTTACACACATATATACCCATCTTTTTGTGAGCTTTTGAGCCTAAAGAACAACTTTCATAAAAATTTTAAGGCTTTTTTTATTCTTCCATATGTGTGTTATCGTGTATAGTAAGATAATTCTAGAACTTGCTTTTGTTAAGTAGATTAAGACCATACTTGTTAAATTAGAGCGTTGATATGATGAAGGCACTTAAATTCGCTAACTTACTTTAGCCTATTTCTTTGGAATTACTATGCCTAAAAATTACCTTTAGGAATAACCAAGTTGAGCTTTAGCCTTTTTCATTGATTAAACCCAAATTATAAACCTTTATCTTATTTTTCTTTGAAGACTTTTTATTGTTTTGAACCTTGAAGGTTATTTACATAATTTACTTATTCAAGACTTGAAATTTGTGAAAGGTCCAATATTTGTTGAATTGTGGTACTGATTGGAATATTGTGAATAGAAGAAGAAGAAGAAAAAAGTTTATGGTACCATTAGAGTTGCATTAAAAGGACCTATGTATTTTGTAAACAAGTCTTTTAATATGTCTTTGATTAAATTTCCTTCAATTTAACCCTTTTTATTTTCCCATTCATATCGTACCTAAGTCTCATTACAACCATATAAAGACCTTTTGATTTTTGTTTCTAGTTTATACATAAGTGGCAGAGATATGATTTTATTGCAAGCTTATCGTAACGATTCTACTATGTATTGATTGAGAGTTTTGATGCTTTTCACCCTAAACAATTGAGTAAAATCTTGGTGAGAGTGTAAAGAGATATGCTTTTGATTTTAACGCGATTTTTGATATGATTATTGTTAATATTTCTTAAGAAGTTAATTTAGAACAACTTGACTCTAATTTATGTTAATTTGATTTAATAGGATACGATGATGTCTAATATGAATGGACAGGTTAAGATTGATGATGGATTGATGTTGTAAAATTTATAATTTTGATTATGATTTACTTAAGGACAAGTAAAAACATAAGTCTGGGGATGTTTGATAGATGGATAATTGACTATATTTTACCACCCATATTTGATGTATTTTACTTGATATTTTATACTTTTATTGCATATTTGCTACTTAAATTGCTCTAAGTGTGTTTACAGGTGATAATTGCCTTTATGGATTTAAAAGAGAGGAATTCAGATAAAAACGTGACGTAAAACAAACAATTAGCAATCTGGAAGGAGTGCACGCTTGTGCACTTTCGCGATATTTGACAATTTACAATTATGCACATTGCTGTGCACGACCATGCATATGACAGTGCATAACCCAAAATTATAGGTTTTCATATAAATTCAATGTTTTAGAGGCAATAGAAAAAAAGGAGGTGGCTAGTGTTGTTCTAAGGAGTTCAAAGATGATTCCATAGGTGATTTGGAGCTTTAAGAAGTAGAAGACACGGGATTTTTATCGAAAGATCCATCAGAACACAAGATTGGACACCTATATTGTTAAAATACATGCTAGAGAACAATCAGGGGGATTTAAAATTATGATTCTGATGTTTTCTATTATATTTTTTGTACATATGAATATGATTTCTTGTTGACCAATGTATAGCTAAATTTTCTATTAGTATCTAGGTCAGATGAACCCTAGTTGAATACTTTGACATGTTTTGATTCTTTTATGAATACAATATATATGTTTTTTGATTATTAAAATCCATTTATCCATTTTATTTATTGTCTATCAATTTGATTTTTATACTTTAATCTGATTTTATATTTAGAGATTGAGAAATCCCAGGTTGAATAGATCTACGATAGTTAGAAAGAGTTTATTACAATATTAGAGATAGGACGACATAAATCTTATAGATTAGGGTCAAACCTAATAGAGGGATTTAGAATACGGTAATGAAATCCTATAAGTTTTAACCTGAGTAATTTGGTTAAAGACCTTATGATTAGTTGTTAGTAGACTCAAGGTCAGCTACTAGCATACCTTATAAATCTCCACGGTCCAATAAATCAATAACATAATTGCATGAAAAATAATCAATTGGTTAAGGTTTTAAGGGGCTTTGAAGCCTAGGTACTAATTTTCTGATATTGGTAATTAATGTAGTGTCAACAATCCTCTGCTTTAATTCATTCCGCTTATTTACTTTATCTGCTTAATTTTATTTTCTTAAGTTGAAATCCACAATCTATCTATAGGTTAGATAATCAAATAACAGTAATTACTAGTACTTATCGTCATTATGGGATCAACCCTTATTTGCTGGGACTAGCTACAACTACACCATGCACTTGCGATATTAAATATTGACTAACATGCTTTAAGGTCAATCAGTATCCATTGCACCTATAAAGTCTATTTTTCTGTTAGGATTTTACAAAGCCTCTTAGTCATAAGGACCTTATTGATTGTTTGAATGTAGATGATTCTAGGTCTCCCTTTAATTTTAAACAAGCATACATCTTATTATTTGACCTTAGTAGTTGACTTTATAAAAGGATCACTTCACCACAAGAAGCTCCTTATCATTTTCTCCATTGTTTTTATTAGTATCTTAGGGATTATGATATGTTAAAACCAACAAATATGTATACAACTAAGTAATAAGTTGATCAATTGCAATCTTCCTGCAAAAGGAAGGCTTTTATTGCACTTATGGTCAGTTATCCTATTGAACCTTTTTTAAATGGGTAAAAGAATATTTGTAGCTTAGTTTTTCAGATGTTAGAAGTATGCCTTGAACAGTGAAATAAGGTTGTATTAAGCTTAAAGAGAGCTTTCTCTATATATGTTATAGTGAAAGGTCTAAGAAGATTAGTAACTTTATCCTCTGTGATTTGCTCGGTGATAAAGGATTTTAATACTTGTATAGATGAAAAAAATTAGTGTGAGTGCCAAGAGTGTTTTGAAAATACTTTTCAGTTCTTACATAATTTCATTTTGTGATTGGGCCAATTAGCCATTCTCTTTTGGCAATTAAATAATCCTATTTTTGTTTCTACTAGAGAGTATTGCTTTGTAGAAGAAACTAGTGTTCTTGTCACCATCCTTCAGCTACTAAACTTTATATTTTTGTCTCGTTAGAGAGCTATCCACTTCTAGTGCTTAAGAGTTATTTAGTAATACTATTCTCTCTTCTTCTTTAAGAAAATTTGTCAATAGGAGATAGGTAAAAATCACTTTGAGCATGAATAAGTTTTAATTTGGCTTTAACTATTGCTTGGTAAGTATTGTTTTTCTTTTAATATTAAGTTTTTTTAACTTCTCCTTTACTATTTGAAGTTTCCTCTTGCAGATATAAGTTTTATGACCTTGTAACTCAGAAGCCATCCCTTTAGCCACTACATCCTCACAACCTTCAACACATACTAGGTAGTTATTGAAGCTAAAAGGAGATTTTCTCTATTCCCTTATATGGTTAGGTTATGGATAAGAGAGTGGTGTGAGAAAAGAGGGTTACTAAGATAGCCTTAATTTATGGAAATTTAGTTAATTAGATATCATTAATAAGTTCCTATCTAGTTTCTTTTTTATAAATCAACTTCCATTTTTCTGGTACTCCTCTAAGTGAAGTAGTTCCATACTATTCCTATTTAGTTTCTTTCTTATAAACCAACTTCCATTTTTCTGGTACTCCTCTAAGTGATGTAGTTCTGTACTAGCTTTAGATCAGTGACTTCTATGTGGTTGGCATAGTTCCTCAAGTCCTCATTATAATTTCTTAGGCAAATGTTGCCTTTAGCCTCCGATGGATGGAGAGTATTGTTGAAATTAACTAGTATTTTCCATGGTGTTTTTGTATATGCATAAATCTCTTTAAGCTCATTCCATAATAAGCATCTCTAAAAAGCAAGGTTTACTATATAAGAAAATGTGACTTGTATATGATTCTCCTGTAAGAGTCTTATTACTAGATAAATGAGCTTAGTAGTGATTATAGACTAATAAGTCTTGGATCAAAAGTAATAACAATTATTTCATTGAAGTATGATTAATGGTTGGAAATGATTGTCATGTGTTTATTGAAGAAATCTAACTTCTTGCATTTTTCAACTTTGATCTTAGTCTCCAAAAAACCTACCAACATCATTTTTATTTCATAGAAGTAATCACAAATTATTTGCTACATTTTGGGTTTGTTGAGGCTTCGAACATTCTAAGAAAGAATTGACATCAAAAGGGGGATAGAGGTCTAAAGCTTTTACCTCTACTTTTCCTATTTGATCTCCTCCTTATATTCATTTCTTAGACTATCTTTGTCACCTTGATCACTTAGTAGATCCCACATTTTTTTATTCATGTTATTAGCCTTATAAATGTATCAATTTAGGAAAATCTTAGTAAAGATTAACCACCATATAATTCTGGCATAACCTATCTTTTTTATTATCCTAATGACTTCATCTAAGCATAGTGGTTTCTTAATGTAGCTTGCAAAGTGATTCAAATCATTAGTTTTACTAATAATACAATAAAACATTACCAATATTGATCTAAAAAAGGACATATATCTGCTTTAGTTTCTACATACAAAGATAGGCTATGCTATAGACCCCTTAATGAGCCTTTGATTATTTACTTTTAAAATGAATTTGAATAAGAAAAAATTTTAATAATGAATTTAAAACTCCATCAGTCTTAGTTTTTATTAGGCCCGTGAATTTATTAAAGGCTAGGCTAGTTTTTTATCTAAGAAGAAGTCGACTAAAGTAGTTGCCCAGTTATTGACTTCTTCTCTTAGGATTTCTATCAATGGAGCAACTATACAACTTTTGTCTTCAAAATTTAATGGAAAATATTGAAGGTTTTCTAAGGGGGAAGGGTCACCTATAACTTGTTACCATGAAATCTTGGATATTTGGGATCTTGAGCAATAATCTCAAGCTATTAAATAGAAGGTAGAGATGAGAGTTTTGCCATCTTGATGAGGATGGCTTAAAGAGGTTTGGTATAGTGGTAAAGTGGGTAGGAGAAGGTTAAGATAAGGTGAGAGAGAAGGAAAGTTTTGTGAACTAAAATAGTTGTCTGGTTAGGTTATAGTAAGGAGTAAAACATACTTGTATAAAAAGGAAAAAAATAAATAATTCAACAAAAATTTTAAAGAGTCATTCTAAAAGAAAAAAAGGGTTTTCAATAGTTATACCCCTCATAATTAGAGGAAGGGAGGAGATTCTCGAGGTATTTCTTTTTTTTTAATACAAAGGAAAGGAAACTGAAAAAAAACATGACAAAACTAGATCAGCCCCTGGCGAGAAAAAGTTCAGCACCGATCTGAAACTAAAAATGACATCATGGATGGAGGAGGTTCGGTAATAACGTGCAACCCTGGGTGTACATGCATAGCTTTAGCTGCCAGACTATCGGCGCTTGTATTCCTCTCCTGATAGATATGTTGAAACTGCACCTCCCAATCACGCTCCAGCAATGCGTGGATCTCCTACACCAAAACAGAAGTCATAGTCAGTAAGCATCCAGAAGGGGAAAGTATATTGATGACCTAGAGCGAGTCTACTTCCAAAATGATCTTCCAGTATCCAAGGTCCCATACCACTGTAAGTCCTGTGTGAACCCCCTGTAATTTAGCGACCAATGGCGAGCGTGTTTTAAACTTATGGAGAAAGCCCCCACGCCATTGGCCATGACAGTCCCTAAGCAGCCCCCCAGCCATACTGACAGAGGATCTATAAAGCACCAAGCCATCGGTGTTAACTTTAGTC
>JANQAP020000368.1:0-28885 GCA_026874005.2 Erythroxylum coriaceum
CCGTGAGAGCGCGAGGCCCGAGAGGCCGAGGCTCAAAGCGGACAATATCTGCAAGCGGGTGGTCTGGGCTGTTACATCTTACGTCGCGTCATCCTCTTCCCTCCTTGACCCTTCACGACCATGGAATTTACTTGCTCCTAATCGCCTTCTGTCTAGGGCATTCTCGAGCAAAATGTAGCCCTTCATAAATAAATTAAGCAATATCCCGTTTTGATTGTTTCTTACTTTGAGAAGGTTTACCTTTTCCTTGCCTTTCTTTGAGCCATTTTGTGTCCCACCATTCTTCTTGCCCTCGTAGCTAGTTCAAATCGGTGGTGGCATTTGGAGATCCACTAAGGCATCTATAACTACTAACGTGCTTGGGAGGTCCCTCAAGTTCTGCCTCCTAAGCTCCATTTGTGCCCAACCTTTCAAGTTTCTTATAAAGTTGAACAACTTATCCTCATCCAACATGTTCCGCATGTCCAACATCAAAGATGTGAATTTCCTCACATACTCCTGCACTAAGTCATCTTGCTTTAACCTCTTCAAAGCTTCCCTTATGAGCTATGAAGTGTTGTTGGGGAGGACTGATTCGTTAGCTCTTTCTTCATCTTCTCCCAAGTGTCGATAGGAGGTCTTCCCACATTGATGTTAGAGGTTCTCATTCTCCACCACAACTTTGCATTTTCCACCAAATACATAGTTGTGATCGATAACTTCTCTAAGTTAGCCACTTTCACCGCTGCAAAGTATTGCTTTATATCCCACAAGAAAATTTTGAGCTCCTTGGTACTTTGTTTGATGTCAAAAACTTGTGACTCTCACACCTTCACTAAATTGGTTTCCACTCATCTAATGTCCTGTGTTGTGACGACACGCCTTAGGATTGCCACCTCGAACATAGACTCCTTTTATTCCTTCATCAACTTCGCTATTTGGTGTTACAATTACTAGATTCGCGCCTCCAACATCTTGAATCAATTTTTGTAAGAAGCCACCTCTTCCTACCCTCGAGGAATCGACCCAATGAGTGCCTTCACTTGGTTGACATGTTTTGTCAAATTGCTGCCTCCCGCCATCTCGAACTATAGCTCTGTTACCAGTTTTTACAAAGGTTTTGCTTTAAGCACAAACTTATCTCATAAGATGCGCCAACCCCTTTACACGATAAACTCACTTAGCTCCTTCAAATCAAGATTCAGCCTTGTCCTGTGATTGTCGACTAACCTACTTGTTCTCGAATGCCTTACGACCCTCAGTGTTTCACTCTCACACCCATGCAAGAAAACTAAAAAAGAACTAAATAATTATGGAAATAATAAGAACACGAGAAAGAGATATGGCAAACGTCAACCTTTATTACTTCCCTCAAAGTATACAAAGGAATGCTCTTTCAATCCTTAAGTGTCTCCCACACTCACTTCCCACTTCTTGTTGAGAAGGGCAAGGCTCAAACGAGCTATTTATAGGCACCTCTAGATGACTAAGTTAGAATCCTAATAGAACTCTACTAACTAAGATCACAATCTCATCCTATCTTATCTTTATTAGATTACATCATACTAACCAATAGATGACATCCCCATCTAATTAGGACTCTGCCTAATAAGATTAAATATCCCCATCAAATTAGGACTTTGTCTAATAAGATTAAGGTAGATCACAATAATAAGATAAAAGATTACATTATCTAGGAATGATTATCTATATCCGCAAAGATCTCCTATATCTGTAAATGATCTCCTCTATCTTCAAATGATCTTTCCACATGATCTTTATATCTTAGAGCTGATGTTCATCTACTGTGATCTTATCTGCCACATCATCCAAGATCTCCTTATCTCTATCCATTCATGATGAGTCATCCAAGCCAATAGCACATTGGTTCGTCCAATGCTTACCTATGTCAATTCCATTAGCCATGGTTTGTCTACTTAAGCACATACTAAATGGTCCATCCACTTAAGCAAACACTAAGTCCTTAATCCATCAAGAACTTAGCCAAGTCAGCTTGTATAAGGTTCTAAACTCTTCCAAAACTAGCACCATGCTTTATCTACTTGCTAAGGAACCTTAGAACTCTTGCATATGTGATCTAGCTAACCTTCCACTCGAAGTTTGGCTCAAGCCTTCTTTTGGTCTCACCTCCGAATATAGCATCTCGTCGAAGATTTCCACCAATATGCACTAATGCATGCCAACACTTGATATTGCCCCTTTTTTATCCTTGTCTCCTCACAAGTCTTTGTCTTACTCCATTGTTTAGTGTGTCGAACACTGGTCAAGACTTGCCAATGCCAGCACAATTATGCTATCTCATACTTAGGGGTCTAACACTAGGCATCTAATCATTAGGCCTTCACTATTGGTCCTAAAATTAGCTATATTAAAATACCCTCAAACTAACTGTATGAAAAGTATACCAAAATGCATATTTTACCTATGACATATGTAGTATAAGAGGAAAGAATGCTCTTAGTGATAACTCTTATGTTCTCTATCCTCTCATATAGTGAATGGACTATGAGCTTGTGTATAAATCTCATATGGAGGAATCTAAACTTAGATGCCTTGGATTATGTGGATGATAAGGTTGTACAGTTGATATCAGCTACTAGTAGCTTTTTGCATCTTTATCTAGGAAGTCCTAGTCAATGTGGATCCTACTTAGTGCCAATGATCATATATGCTCCTAGGTGTATAATCTAATATGAACTACAAATTAGTTGTAACTTATATTACATTCCATGTCTCCCAATCTAAATGACAGTATCGATGCATCTATCTACTATATCATTGTGTTATACACAAAAGTTGCTCATAAACTCCAACATAAGCTCTCGATAATCTAAGTCCTAGTAATCAAAGACTTTAGACTACTCTTCGAATGAAATCATCTTATGTACCCTATTAATGAAATTAACCTACCTAAGGATGTACTAATTAATGAAGTGGGGTTCTTCGAGTTACTGGTTATAAAAGGTTTGGTAAAATTATGCTTAACTTTCTTAGCAAAATGTAGCAGCAGATGATCGATCTTGCTCATATGCAAAATTTTGTAGCTTTATTGAAAGTGGTGGTGGTGTCACGAGAGTCTGTACTAGTCTTTATGGACTCTTTGGAGTGTGTGTCCATGAGGTAGCGATGTGTGATGATAAGATGGTAATACCCACAATTTCCTTCTTACACAATGGCTAATGTGTGTTAGAGTAGTGCTCTAAAGGTAATCACCTTTAGTACTTTTATACAAACTTTATTTTGATTAATAAAGTGAAAGGTATTCTTCATTAATTTGATGTTCATTTATCTATGAATTGATGTTGATCTTAAATCTAATTAATGAAGTCCATGATACAAAATATAGCATGAAGGAAATGATGATGAGATCATGAAAATTAGATTTCTATCATGTTCAATTATGTTAGTATCTAAATAATCCCCAGTCATAGGATTAATAAGATAGGACATTATTAATCCGGACATACTAGTACATGTTATACTCCTTGATTTAATCAAGTAGTGGATCTCACAAATTATAAACATGAGATGTTTAGAGTTAACATGTGGATGCTTACTAAGGATAGTAAGTAAATCAGATGACCCACTATGAAATTATCATATGAATGATCTATCGAATTTCAATGATTAATTTCATTGTAATGGTGCAATTATCATTAGAATTAAGGTGCTCAAGGATATCTTGGATACGAATCCTGTACTTTGACATCATTCCTTGTTACCTCAAGATAAGGTCGCTCTTAGGGTGGTGATTGGGTACATTTATTTGTATTCGAAGGTAATTGGGTAGCCAATAAAGGATTCACCACTCTTGACAGAAGGAGGTGATACACACGATCTCTTATTGGAGTCATTACTCAGGAGTCTCTGGCTAGAGCAATTATATGTCATGAAGAGAGTCTTCAATGACATATAGAGTAATGAGATCCCAGGATAAGAACTATCATCATTTGGACTAGATGTGACGTAGTCAGTCTAGTGGGAGTTCACACATAGCCCATACTCTGAACTAAGTGGGGTATAGTATAGTGAAAGGACGAATTGCATGGTAATTATCTATGGAAAGGTTCATAAGTTAGATAATTAACTATCGAAGAGTTTGTGTGTAAATCCACTTATATTCCAGCAAATTGACATCATAAAACCCTTCATGATTTGATTGAATAAGAGTTAATTGAAGTTCCTAAAATAATCAAAAACCTAAGGGTCACACGCATAAAAGATCAGATGAAAAACATAGTGTGTATGGACAAATTTAAGAGGCCACGATCGTGACTCATAGGCCACGATTATGGCCAAAGGCAAGCCAGGCCACGTGACAGAGGGTACGAATGGGTACTTAAGTGAGTTCTTCACTTATGTACATAAGGTTTTTACATTTCTTACAAACTCAAGTAAGAGGGAAGGGGCTCTAGAAGAGTTCTAGAGTGAGAGAGAGGAATCAAGAGTCATGTTCTTACAATTTATGTAAGAGTTGTATGAATCAAAGTGCATGTAACAAGATTCTTGATCTATATTTTCATATTGAACATGTACTAGAACTTATCTAGTTTGGTGCTCAAATCACCCTTATACATTGTTTCTTCATCTTCTTAGCATGTTCTTAGGTGACCAAGGAAGGGTTTGGTGTTTGCAACAACCCAAACAAGGAGAAGAAATAAGAAAGGAGGAGAAACATAAGGTAAAATGTTTTATATTTCATGTTCTTTTACATATCCTTGCTTGCATGTTTGATTATGTGATTTTCGAGTTATCACAGTGTTGAAATCTTGATTATGACACTTTTGCTACATATCCATACATCCATGGCAAACCCAACAGTGGTATCAGAGCCAGGTTTATATATGTAATAGATGATGTATTGAATATAAGCAAAGTGTTTGCTGGGTTGTGGCTAACATGCATGTTGATTTCGAATAACTAGTGTAAATTGTAGAAAAATTTTTTTTCTAATTTTCTTTCTCAGAAATGTTTATAAGATGTTATATTATGTTTCTGTCAAACAAAATTGCAATTGAATCTCATTTGATATTTTATTTCGAATTAATATCCAGACTGTTCATATGTTGATTTCTAGGAATTTCTAAAAAACTGAATGCATGTACTAATTTTGAAATTTTGTATTAATTATAGAAATTTTTTCTGATTTTCTTTCACAAAAATGTTTATAAGGTGTTATGTTATGTGTTTGTAAAAGGAAAATGCAATTGAATGTCATTTGCTATTTTATTACGAATTTAGTTTCAGCCTTATGCATGTATGAAGTTTTGGAAATTTTGGAAATGTGATGAACATGCATGCATGTAAATTCTATATTAATTTTTATAAATTTTTTTTTATAAATTTTATACATGCACATGAAAGATGAGATGTTTCTATGTGTATGAGATGCATGACACTTGTTGTTAAAGTGATTATCTTATGCATGCATGATGTAATATTTGACTAGTGTTAGAAGTAACATGACAAGTGTCATACACATGTGATGTGTTGGCTTATTCCTATTTTTTAATAAATAAATCTTAGGAATTAGTTTCTGGAATTTTTTATTAGACACATTTAGAATGTGTATAAGACTTTGTAATTTTTCCAGAATTAATTGAATTTGATTCAATTAATAAATAAAGTCAAAGTCAACATTGGTTAACTTTTTTGACTTATAATGTATGTATTTCGGTTATGAGACCTAAATAAGGTTCTTATATGATAAAAAATGTATTATTTGGATGACAATAACATACTTAATGCATTTGCTTGAAATTAGGGTTCCAGAAATTTTCTAAACATCAAATCGGTCCTTTTAGTGTCTAATAGGTTAACTTATTTATCTTGACAATTTTGACCATCAAGATAATTTTGGCTAGTTCTGAAATTGTTTAGAAAAATTTGAGATAACCTAGGGATATTATAGATGATTAATTGATGTACGAGAATTTTTGGAAACCTTAGGGATTAATTTAGAATTAATCTAAGTAGAGTATAACATTTCTAGTGTGACTAGATAAAGGCATATAAACTAGGATTAACGTGTTTAATCTGGACATCAAAATAATTAATTTTAGGGTTCCTAATTGAATAACATTCATAATTCGGATTAGCCAAGACTAACATTAGTACCCATTTAGGTTCAAGAGTTGAATCGAATCACGAACTTTAGATGCATAGTCAAGTCACAACCTAAATTAAACCTCCTTTGTATGATACATGCATTAGATGCATTATAAGGGTAGTTATGGACATAAGCTTAATTAAATTGTGTTGTCTGTAACCTGAATGTATATATGTGATATAAATATTTAAGATCATCCAAGTATTGATGAGACCAAAGGACAAATCCTTAACCGAATATTAGGACTTACACCTTCCATTGATATGGTAAGAACCAGACTTCTTTTAGAGTTGGGTTGTTGGGCAAACCCAAGCCCGCTCCACATGAATATGTTTAAACTGGAAGCGTTGATTTGTTGGGAAAACCCAAGGTCCTAACTGGAAGCGTTGATTTGTTGGTCCTAACTGGAAGCGTTGATTTGTTGGGCAAACCTGAAGTCAACATGAATAGCGGCGAAGTTAGGTTATATACATGGGATGTATACAAATCAAGAGTTGATAACCCAATAAATGTGCTAGATCAACAGTTGATGGCACAAGTCGATAGTTGCATAACTGAATGCAATTGGTATGAATGATACCTACTGATTGACCTAAGGTGGCTTGTTAGGCAAACCCAAGGTCATTCTTGGTGATATCGGATATTAAACCATTAAGAAAACTATAAGTTTTCTCGAATTTGTAGTGAGGGCTATGGATTTGAATTAGAATAATAGGACCTAGAATGCATGTAATTAAAGTCCTTATCAATATGAATTAATGTACATTCTAACACTGTCTGTCATTCTTCTAGGTTATTGAATCACCACGATGTCTTCTAGTGTGAACATACGCTCCCTATTAGATTCTAACAAACTCACGAGACCAAACTTCTTAAATTGACTACGAAATTTGAGAATTGTTCTCAAATCTGAAAAACTAAGATATATCCTAGATGAACCACTTCTCGATCCCCTTACTATCAATGCATCTGATGAAGATCAGAAAGATTATAATAAGCTACTAGATGATAGTGAGTTGGCTAGCTGTATAATGCTGGCCTCTATGTCACCAGAACTGTGAAAACAATATGAGGCTATAAATGCTCATACTATAGTCTACCATCTAAGGGAACTATTTGATGAGCAAGCTCGGTCTAAAAGGTTCGAGACCTCGAGGTTGCTTTTTTGTTCTAAGATGGCTGAGGGATCATCACTAGTGCAATATGCACTGAAGATGAATGGATATATAAAGAGATTAGCCTGTTTGGGTTTCATAATGGATCATGAATTAAGTATAGACTTAATTATGACTGGTTTGACTGATAGTTATTCACAATTTGTGCTTAACTATCAAATGAACCAAATATCCACAATGATAACTGAGTTGATTAATCTGCAGCAAAATAACTGAGTAGACTGTCAAGAAAGACAGTAAGGATACGATGCTGGTAAACTCTGCTTCTGGTTCTCGAAAGAAGAACCAAAAGAAGAAGAAGAAGTCCAAGAAGCCAGTGAGAGGTGTAGCCAAGAAGAAGGCAAAGGAGACAACACCAAAGGGGATATGCTTCTATTGCAACAAGGAAGGATATTGGAAGACGAACCGCGAAGCTTATCTGGAGTCATTGAAGTAGAAGAAGGCATTAGATGCCCCACCATCTACTTCAGGTATGATATTTGTCATTGAGGTTAATATTATTTCTGATCATAACATTTGGGATTTAGATATCAGATGTGGCTTACACATATGTGTTGATATACAGGGTCTAAAGGATAGTAGACCACTCAAAAAGGGAGAGATGGACTTGCGTGTAGGAAATGGAGCAAGAGTTGTTGCATTAGCTATGGGGGGCATATGTTTTGTCTCTTCCTAATGGGCTAGAGTTAGTTTTGGAAAATTGTTACTATGTACCCGTTGTGACTAAAAACATCGTATCTGTTTCATATCTTAATAAAGCGAGATTTCATTTAACTTTTTCAAGCAATGGTTGTTCAATTAAGTTGAATGAAATGTTGTATAGTACTGCTACATTGTGCAAAATTTACATAGTAGATTTGTCCAATCCAATTTTAAATATCAATGACAATAAAAGACAAAAACGAGATAACTTAAAATCATCTTACATATGGCATTGTCAACTTGGCCATATAAGTGAGAAATGCATGATTAAGCCACACAAGAATGGTAGCCTAGGGTCATTTGATTATGAATCATATGACACATGTGAATCTTGCTTGTTAGGTAAGATAACTACATTACCTTTTAAAGGAAAAGGTGAATGAATGAATGGGTTATTAGACCTAATACATTCTGATGTATATAGTCCGATGTCCATTCATACCAGAGGTGGTTTTGTGTACTTCATTACTTTTGTCGATGATTATTCACGATATGGGTATGTGTATCTAAAGAGATACAAGTCTCAAGCGTTTGAAATGTTCAAACAATTTAGACATAAAGTAGAGAAATAACTCGGTAGAAGTATTAATACACTTCAATCAGATCGAGGTGATGAATACTTAAACGACGAATTTCTAACTTATCTGGAAGAAAATGGGATAGTATACCAGTGGACTCCACCTTACACACCACAACATAATGGTGTGGCTGAAAGGAGAAACCAAACCTTGTTAGACATGGTAAGGTCGATGATGGACTTAGTAGATCTATGAAATCCTTTTGGGGTTATGCACTTGAGACTGCTGTTTATGTGACAAACAGAGTCACTTTAAAGGCAGTTGAAGTTACTCCATATGAGATTTGGACTAATAAAAGACCCTATCTTTCTCATATGAAAGTTTGGGGTTGTCCGACTTATGTGAAGCAGATTCAATTAGACAAGTTTGAAGCAAAATATGATAAATGTTTGTTTATAGGATATCCTAAGGAAACAATTGGATATCAGTTCTATAATGCTTTAGAGCAAAATGTGTTTGTCTCAAAGCATGTTGTCTTTTTAGAGAAAGAGTTTCTTCTAAGAGAAGATAGTGGGAGTAAAGTTGAACTTGATGAAGTTCATGATGCTCAAACAGACGCAAATCAATTGCCTGAACCCGAAATTGTTGCTTATAGAGATCAGACAATAGTTGAACTTTCTAACATACAAAATGTTCACAGGTCAAGTAGGATATGTTATGTTACAGAGAGATATGGATTTCTCGTGAGCGAACACAATGACATATTGCTCATATAGGACAATGAGCCTACAACCTATGAAGAGGCTCTAAAGAGTTCAGAATCTAAAAAATGGCTTAAAGCCATAAAGTATGAAATAGATTCCATGTATGAAAACCAAGTATGGACTTTGGGTGACCCACCCAAAGGGTTAAAACCCATAAGGTGCAAGTAGATTTTCAAGAAGAAAATTGACATGGAAGGTAATGTAATTACCTATAAAGTGAGACTAGTTGCTAAAGGTTATCGTCAAAGACAAGGGGTTGACTATGGCGAGACATTTAGCCCTATAGCTATGCTTAAATCCATTAGAATACTCTTAGCCATTGCTGCTCATTATTATTATGATTATGAAATATGGCAGATGGATATGAAGAAGATGGAAACCTAGTTGAAGATGTATATATGATACAACCTGAGGGCTTCATATCCAAAGATGGCAGAAAGATATGCAAGCTTCAAAAATCCATTTATGGATTGAAGTAAGCATCTAGGAGTTTAAACATCTAATTTGAAGAGACAATCAAAGAGTTTGGTTTCTCACAAAATCCTAATGAACCTTGTGTGTACAAGAAGGTTGGTGGGAGTGCTACCATATTCCTTGTGTTATATGTGGATGACATATTACTTATGGGAAATGATGTCTCAATTTTGCAATCAATCAAAGTTTGGTTGTCTCATAATTTTTCCATGAAAGACCTTGGAGAAGCAACTTATATATTAGGAATAAAGATCTATAGAGATAGATCAAGGAAGTTATTAGGCCTTTCACAGTCAACATAAATAGACAAAGTGCTAAATAGGTTTAGCATGGAGAGGTCCAAGAGAGGGTTTCTTCCTATGACTCATGGGATAAAACTCTCTAAATCTATGTGTCCCAAGAAATAAGATGAGAGGACTCGCATGAGTATGATCCCAAATGCTTCGGCGGTAGGATCAATCACGTTTGCTATATTATGTACACGACCTGATATATCATATGCTCTAAGTGTTACGAGCATATATCAATCGAATCCCAGGGAGGGTCACTGGGTAGCTATCAAGAATATCCTAAAGTACTTGAGAAGGACTAAGTATGTATTCTTGATATATGGAAATGGAGATCTCGTAGTGAGTGGGCATATAGATGCTAGTTTTCAATCTGACCATGATGACTGCAAATCCTAATCAGGTTATGTTTTCACACTGAATAGTGGAGCAGTCAGTTGGAAGAGTTTCAAACAAGAGATGATTGCAGATTTGACAATTGAGTCAGAGTACATGGTAGCTGCAGAAGCCACAAAAGAAGTTGTTTGGATTAAGAAGTTCGTCATGGAATTTAGAGTGGTTCCTAGCATAGTGACCCAAAATTGTTATATTGTGACAACAATGGCGCTATTGCTCAAGCCAAGGAACCAAGGTCTCATCAGAGGTCTAAGCACATATTCAGGAGATATCACCTAATCAGGGAAATAATTGATAGAGATAATGTGAAGATTGAGAGAGTGCCCACAGATCAGAACATCTCTGATCCTTTGACTAAGCCACTTTCTCAGATAAAATTTGATTCTTCTGTACTCGCCTATGGTATTAGATACAAAGGCGATTGGCTTTAGTGCAAGTGGGAGATTGTTAGAGTAATGCTCTAAAGGCAATCACCTTTAGCACTTTTGTACAAACTTTATTTTGATTAATAAAGTGAAAGACATTTTTCATTAATTTGATGTTCGTTTATATATAAATTGATATTGGTCTTAAATTGAATTAATAAAGTCCATGATACAAAACATAGCATGAAGGAAATCACGATGAGATCATGATAATGAGATCCCGATCATGTTCAATTATGTTACTATCTAAATAATCCCTAGTCATAGGATTAATAAGATAGGACATTATTAATCCAGATAGACTAGCACATGTTATATTCCTTAATTTGACCAAGCAGTGGATCTCACAAACTATAAGCATGAGATGTTTAGAGTTAACATGTGGATGCTTACTAAGGGTAGTAAGTAAACCGGATGACCCGCTATAAGATTATCATATGGATGATCTATCGAATGTTAATGATTAATCTCATCATAGCAATTATGCAAATATCCTTAGATGTGAGGTACTCAAGGATATCTTGGATACGAATCCTATGCTTTCACATCATTCCTTGTTAGTTCAAGACGAGGTCGCTCTTAGGGTGATGATTGGGTACAACTATTTATATTCGAAAGTAATTGGGTAGCCAATAAAGAATTCACCACTCCTGATAGAAGGAGATGATACCCACGGCCTTTTTTCGGGGTCATTACTTAGGAGTCTTTGGCTAGAGCAATTATGTGTCATGAAGAAAGTCTTTAATGACACATAAAGTAATGAGATCCCAGGACAAGAACTAACATCACTTGGACTAGATGTGACGGAGTTAGTCTAGTGGGAGTTGACACATAGCCCATACTCCAAACCAAGTGGGGTATAATATGGTGAAAGGACGAATTGCACAATAATTGTCTATTCCAACAAATTAGCATCATAAAACCCTTCATGATTTGATTAAATTAATAGTTAATTCAAGTGCCTAAAATAACCTAGAACCTAAGGCTCACACGCTTAAAAGATTGGATGAAAAATATAGTGTGTATGGCCAAATTTAAGCAGGCCAGATCATGACTCATAGGCCACGATCGTGGTCGAGGGCGAGCTAGGCCACGATTGTGGCCGACGAAGGCACAAATGGGTATATAAATGAGTTCTTCACTTATGTACACAAGGTTTTTTCACTTCCTACACACTCAAGTGAGAGGATAGGGGCTCTAGAAGAGCTCTAGAGTGAGAGAGAGGAATCAAGAGTCTTATTTTTGCAATTTATGCAAGAGTTACATGAATCAAAGTGCATGTAACAGGATTCTTGATCTATCTTTTCATATTGAGCATCTACTAGAACTCATCTAGTTTGGTACTCAAATCACCCTGATACATTATTTCTTCATCTTCTTAGCGTGTTCTTGGGTTATCAAGGAAGGGTTTAGTGTTTGCAACAACCCAATCAAGGAGAAGAAACAAGAAAGAAGGAGAAACATAAGGTAGAAAGTTTTATATTTCATATTCTTTTACATATCCTTGCATGCATGTTTGATTATGTGGTTTTTGGGTTGTCATGGTGTTAGAATCTTGATTCCAACACTTCCACTACGTACGTATGCATGCGATGCACGCATCCATGGCAAACCCAACAATGTGTAGGTTTGGAAATTATATTAAAACACAATATTAAAAATAACAAAAATGAATTGATTTGGAATACAATAAAATAGACTTCTAGTTAAAGGAATTTATTTCTACCTTGATTCATGCAATTGATCATTGATGCAAAAGTAATTCAACAAATTAATGAATAAATTAGTTCTAGTTATTAAAAACATATCTACAATAACTAATCTTTCCTTACCTTATATGGTAACCATGAACAAATCGAATAATTACTTCCTAATTGAAAAACAACCCTAGAGGTAGCTTGTAGGATTTAGCGTTTTGATAGCCTTAAGATTTAGAAAGACCCAATTCTAATTAACAAACTCAACAGATGGTTTATTGTAATTAGAATAATTAATTCCAAGAAATATATTAAACTTGTTAACGAGTAAATAAATTTATGTCAATTACCACTTAACAAAACCAACAAACAATTACGAATTTTCAATTTTAATTAGAAGTAGATAAATTTAGGATTATTAAATATACGCATCTATTCAATAAAACCCAAAACCATCATAAAATTAGTGAATTTAGGAAATAATTAAGTATCCATGCACGAATGAATTCAATAAAACCTATTCGGTCTCATAATTGATTTAGAACGAAGGCTTCAATATAATCCTTTAACTAGAATTAATAAATTATTTACAAGCCATCAAGAAAAAAGAACATATGAATATTATTAAAAATTATTACGAAAGAAGTTGAAAGGGGAAGCTGAACATTAGAGGGCCAAAAGAATCCAGAATAAAAACTCAACCATGTAACTGTCGCTTATTACCCCAGGAAAACTTGCCCTCGTACTACCTCCAAAAGACGTCTTCCAAAACCAACAGCTATCGCCTACGTATTCTCCTCCCCTAAAACACTTATTTTTCTTTTTAAATAAAAAACCCTACCTTAAATACATCTGCAGTCTTAAAACATCCCCTAGTCCATTGCGTTTTTGGATTGTTTTTGTTACTATTATGCGTTTTTAATTCTTGCTAGTGTTTTGCTTGTTTTCTTCTATCATTTATTCTCCCAGCTACTGTGCCTTTTATTTTCTTTAGTCCTCTTATGTCTGGTCTGCTAAGTTGTCGCTGCACGTCTCAACTTGCTTCTTCTTGCTGTGTTGCCATTTTATCTTTCCAGCTGCTGTGTGATTGTTTCTTCCATCTACTGCATTGTTTCATTTTTTTCTGGACTTTGGTCTGCCTTGCTTCATTTTCCAGCTAATTTATTTTTGCTACTTTGCATTTTCTTCTCCAATTTAGAAAGTTTTAGCTTTCTTTCTCTAAAATAGTTCCACATCTCATAACCTCCCAAAAAATTGTAAAAACACCATAATCATAACAATATCCATCCAATGTGCTCCAAAAATACCTCAAATTGATAAGTAAATTAATAACCTATCAAACTCCACCACACCTAAACAATGCTTGTCCTTAAGCATTCAAAAGACTTGAAAGTAAAAAAAGACAAAACAAAACAAACTTAAACAATTCTATTTACAACTCTTTGAAAAATTCAGCCAAGATGCATTATTTTACCAAACCAAGATCACAATTAAGCCACAAGCATTTTATAGGATTCAACTCTAGAACAACCATCACAATTCCCAATGACCTTTCCAAACTCAAAATGCACTACATTTGACCTCACATTAAGATTCACTCAATACACTCAAGAAGCGTTTATAGGACATTTCACTCATATTCGCCACAATAGAATGACATTACTATATGCTTGCAAATATATTACATCGCAACCACTTGTGAATTTTGTAAAAAATCAAGAAGGTCTTTTATTTGGTTGTAACGGGGCTAAGGATAAGGGTAGGATGAAAAGATTATTTAGGTTATAGTTATTAAAGGAAATATAAACTACATTGCTCAACTTCCACCTAAAAACCAAAAACAATGTCCCAGTAATGGCAATAATTGATGTTCAATTATCACAACTTGAGTATCAATTTCACAAAAATAACCATATGAACACTTTATAACCCACCTAATTGATTAACTCATAGCTCACAATGAATAATCAAGAATTTAAAGCACCATGGCTAAGCGTACTTTTCTTTCCCTTTCAAACATGTGCCTTTTTTTCCTCTTTCTTTTATTTTTTTATTTTTTCTTTCATTTTTCTTCTTTTTTTGGGGCATTTCATAATCTTTCCTCATCACGTTTCAAGAACATCATAAGATAAGATATCACTTTGACCATATTTGTTACCATTACATGTACACCTCAAACCACAAACCAATAAGTTTAAGCAAATAGTCATCCATTCCTTTAACAACAGGTTGAACACAAAAGTCAAAACGCACAGCTTAGGCTAATTTTGTGGTTTTTGTTTCAAAGAAAATAGTTACAGCTTTAATTGGGTTAACTAGGGGAATTAACTCATAGGGTAAGTTTTAGAAAGCTAAAAAGGGTTAATTTTAAATTCCTTTATCATTTTAATGCACCAAATTCACTAGTGGTCTCAACATACATAATAGAGCGAGTTCTAGAATGATCAAACCATTTACGAAAACATTTAACAAGAAAACAATTTGAGCATAAAGAATGTAATTGCTCTTTAAAGGCTTAATCCTCACTTATTTAAGTAAGCCTTTGTCAAATCTTACACACTTTTCATTCAAATCAACCATTACAAAAAAAGATAGTCATTATATCACCAAACCACTATTCATGCTTACAATCTGTCATGTTTTCCCAATTCGACAAAATAATGCACATTAACTTACAAAACAAAATTTTTTTCAAATTTAAGAAATCCCCCCTCCCGCCACCTAAAATCTACATTTTCCTTAATGTAGAAAAACAAAAACCATGAAACACAAAAAGGAAAGAAAATATAACAAGAACATAACACAAATCTTAATGAATACTAAAAATTAATGAAGGAGAGGAGAGAATAGAACACAAAAGATAAACAAAGAAAAGAAACTTCCCTGGACAAGCTATGGTTGAGGAGTTGTGTATGGCGTGGTTGTTGCCTGCATTGTGGGTATACGTTGATTGTATTTTTTTTCCTATAAAGAATAAACAAGCGAATAAGGGTATTGGTTTTTATTGTTTTTTACTTTTTTATAAATAAAAATAGTTAAAATAAAATAAAATATTTAAGTACATAAAAAAATTAAATGAGAAAAGAAAAAAACAAAAATCCTTAAGTTACCTCCCAATCAGCACCTTTATTTATTGTCTTTGGCTAGACATAACTTTTATGTTTTAGATTGATTCATAAACGGGCTGAATGAAATGAATCCCCTCTACAAAAAAGACATCAAAATTGTCAATGAAAGGTTTAAGTCTATGACCACTTACATTAAATATTTTTTTAGTCTCTAAAATTTCAATCTCAATAACACTATGAGGAGAAATATTTCTTACAAGATATGATCTAGTCCATTTAGGCCTTAACTTACCAACCACGAGTTTCAATCGTGAATTATAGAGAAAGAATTTTTGGCCTACCAAAAATTGTTTCCGATGTAAGAATTTGTCATGTAAGTAGTTCGTCCTCTCTTTGTACATCTGAGCATTTTCATATGCTTTTAATCGTATTTCTTCAAACTCTTAAAGTTGTAACTTTCACTCCTCTCCTGTTGCCTAAGCCTCGAAGTTGCATTGCTTAACTGGCCAAAAAACACGATTTTCAATTTCAACAAGTAAATGATACATCTTATCAAAAACTAATCAACAAGGTGACATTCCAAGGGGTGTTTTCTAAGCAATATGATAGGCCCATAATGCATCGTCTAAAAGCGAGCTCCAATATTTGCAATTGGAATTGATTGTTTTCTTCAAGATACTTTTTATTTCTCGATTGGAGATTTAAGCTTATCCATTTGTTTGTGGGTGATAGGTGGTTACTATACAGTGATGGACTTTTTACTTGCACATTAAAGCTTCCACCGTGCAATTGCAAAAATGTGTTCCCTGATCACTGATGATTGCTGTAGGTACCTCAAATCTACTAAAGATGTGAGATTTAAGAAATCCTAAAATAACTTTAGAATCATTAGTATGAGTAACTTTGGCTTCTATCCAGTTTCAGACATAATCAACTGTAAGAAAAATATACAAAAAATCAAAAGAGCTAGGAAAAGGCCCCATCAAATCTATGCCCCACACATGAAATATTTCGTAGACTAAAATAGGGGTTTGAGGCATTTCATCCCTTACAGATATATTTCCAACTCTTTGACATTTTTCATAACCTTTGCAAAACAAGTAGGCATCCTTAAAGAGAGTCGTCCAATAAAATCCACTATCCAAAATTTTCCTTGCTGTTCTTTTTAGACCAAAATGTCCACCATGTGCATACTCATGACAAAAAGTAAGAATGGAATGAACTTCATCATTAGGCACACATTTATGAATAATCTGATCTGAACCTATTTTTTACAAGTATGGTTCATCTCATATATAATACTTAGATTCACTTTTAATCTTATTTTTCTGAAAATTATTCAAATAATGTGGAAGCACACCAGTGACTAGGAAATTCACTATATCAACAAACCATAGTTCCTTACCTTCTTTACCTACTTAAACAAACCATAATTACTCATCTGGGAAGGACTTTAAAATTAAAAAGGGGTCTTCTTCGTTCACTAATCTGCTTAGATGATTAGCCACATATTTGTTAACTCCCTTACGCTCTTTAATCTCCCAGTCAAATTCTTATAGTAGAAGGATCCATCGTATTAGCCTGGGTTTTGATTATTTCTTTACCATGAGGTATTTAAGAGCTGCATGATCAGAATAAACCATAAATTTAAATCCTAATAAATAAGACCTAAATTTCTCAAAAGTAAATACAATAGTTAAAAGCTCTTTTTTGATAGTGGTATAGTAGGATTAAGTTGGATTCAATGTTCTTGATGCTTAGTAGATAATATGGCTATTTCTACCTACTTTTTGCCTAAGTACAACCCCTATAGCATAGTGACTCACATCACACATGAGTTCAAATGGCAAATCCTAATTTAGAGGTTGTATGATTAGAGCAGACGCGAGCAATGCCTTTAATGTCTTAAAAGCATTTTGACACTCTTCACCAAATGTAAAAGTCACATCATTTTACAGCAATCTTGATAATGGTTGAAAGATCTTGGAAAAATCTTTTATGAATCTTCAATAGAAACTTGCATGACCAAGAAAACTAAGAACCTCCCTAATATATTAGGATATGGTAAATTTGCAATATAATTGATCTTGGCCTTATCTACCTCAATACCCCTTGCTGAAACTACATGACCTAAAGTTATTCCTTCTTTAACCATAAAATGACAATTTTAATAATTAAGAACAATATTGGTGTCAATGCAACGTTGCAAAACCTTATACAAGTTATCAAGACAATGATTATTGAATTTCTAGGAATAGAGTTTTCGAATGGATTTCTTAAGCTACAACCAAATATTTTGAAAAAACTCCAACAATTTCCTGATAATTTAAAAAATGTAAAAGATATACAAAAAATTTTAGGATTACTTAATTATATCTCATATCAAGGATTTCTAAAAGAATTAGCAAAGGAACGAAAAATTTTACAAATTAAATGTAGTCCAAAACAACAATGGTCATGGACTGATCAAGATATTAAAGCTATTCAACAATTAAAAAATCTATGTACAAGTTTATCAGAATTAGACTTTTCTTTTGTATATGTTGAATAAGTAGATGAATAGATCTACTCGTAAAATAGATAGGCATAATTAACACAGATTTTTATAATCAATATCAAGATAGAATATTTTATCAAATAGATATTAATTAAGTATGGGTCTAAAACCATTAATCAATAAGTTATTAAAATAAGTTATAAGATCACTAGTATTTAGACAGGTAAAACTAGCAATTATAAATAGAAAAATATGTGTCAGATAAGCGATAAGTAAGTGCTTCAGATGTATTAATGAGTCTTGATTGATTTTGAGGCATTGTTGGTAGACTCCTTCAAAGCAATTTAGATTGAACTGATTAATTAAGTCCCATGTAACGTCATAATGTGGAGGATCATCAATTGGTGGATATTGACCATTGATGATGTCGATCTGTATAGAATAATTGAATCCTTCAGAGTATCTGCTTTTTGAAATAATTTTTTCGTTTAAGTTTTATAATTGTAATGGAATTCCTAATTTTAGAATAGTGTTAAATTTTATTTTTCCATAAGCTAAATTTCCAGAACATCAAAGACTTTTTCATACAAATGACAGAAGAAATTAGTCAAGAAAATATATTAGATATAGACAACTTATATTTAATAGAATCGACAGGAACTTTTCATATATCCACGTTATTATCTAATGAGAAACAAAAACAAATTGCTAAATCAAATCTCAATTATTAAAGAAGTATTATGACAAAAATGTTTAGAAGCAAAATTACATAAAAAATTACGGCATAAAGATATACAATTATGCTATTCTAAATACTCTGAAGTACCACAACAATATGAATGTGACCATCCAGAGTATTTAAAACCAAGAAAACAACATAGATATAAGAAATATAAATGGAAAAAATATTTGTGTAAGGTTTTTAGACATGCTGATGTTTCCTTTTCATGAATCAGATAAGTTCTTTTAGTGGGATTAAAAGTCCCATTGAGGTATTTACATAAAAGATATTTCCTTGAATTGGGAGTTTTTTCCATAAGGCATCCTACCCAGTATCATTGCTTGCATCAATCTGAACTAATAATTGATCAGAAAGAGAATAATTATATTTTTATTGGGTCTAACGGATTTTCACTACAGACATTGCCTATTAATGTTTCTATTTCAGTTTGTAATGTTATATTATAAAAAACTTCAACAATTTCCCGATAATTTAAAAAAGGTAAATATCACATAAGTCTTATGTTCTTAAAGTCTTCTTTCTTTTGGGCCGAGGTTAGTTCAGGCTGAATTGTTGATTGACTGGATTGAATAGTACGAGAGGCTTGGGTAATTTGTTGAGGTCTAATAAGTTGGATGGTTGGGCTAGATTGTTTTTTCGACAGTTGAATAGTAGACTGGAATTGATTTATTTCCTTGGTTATAATGCTTACTTGTTATTGTAATTCCAATAACTCTGCTTCCTTTTTTTGTAGCGAACCCTTCAAACTTAGTATAGCTGCTTCCATTCGTGAGTTACTTTACGAACGCTTGTGCTTAACCTTTTTTCCCTCTTTACCCACCTTAACACTTACACATTATAACCCTAAACAAGTCCTTTTGATCTATTTATCCATGCAAACATTGTAGAGGAGAATTGGTGTATTAGCAAGCCTATGGTAGTGTAGTTTCCTATAGGAAGTTTGAGCAAAACACTAACCATCAAACACTTGAGAGAAATGAATGAAAACTGTGAGGAAAATTCACTTTGCATCTTTACTTATCTTTGAGTGATGATGTCAATTGTTGAGTTTGCTTATGTACACCAATGAAAAAAGAGTCATGATATATGTATTAACTTGATATTTGAGTTGGCTTAAATTTAAGGGATTGTCTGCTTTGATCTTTATGAAAATGATTTATAATTCTTCCATGTATTTAAAAAAAGAAAAATGAAAAAAAGAAAAGAAAAAATAAGAACAAGTGAGTAGCATAAATAAGTGTAGAATATTAGTCATATAACCCATTATATCAATACTTACATTATATAACTTTAAGAACACCCTTTACTAAAAGTTTAAATCTGGTAATGACTTTGAAATTGAAGATAAAGTTGTCTCAATTCTTCCTTTTCTTGTTTATAGAGATTTGTATGATTCTGAATGAATCCTTGAAACTTAGTATGGCTACTTCCATTCGCGAGTTAATATAACTGCAAGACAATTTTTAGGAGAAGTAATATAGTGAATTTTAAAATTAAACTGAGCTAATTCTAACTGCCATCTAATTAACCAACCTTGATTATAATTAGTTTTTATATTATATTTAATAAATGCACTGGAACCTGTAAAAGCCTTTTAAGTAGTCACGAATGAACTTTATAAAGAATTTATTATAAAAGATATAATGTTTTATAAACAAGAAATCGAAAATGAAGAAAGAAAAAAGTGCATTATGGAATTTAAACAATATAAGAATTTGTGATATCTGTCATTTTGAAGAATATATTTGCGAATTTAAAAAATATTATTATAAGTTAACTCAAACAGAACAAGAAATGTATATTCATATATTTATTCAAAAGTTACCATATCCCATGAATAAAACAGTTGAAAAAGTATTTTCACTTAAACAAAATGCTAATTTAGTCGTTTACAATTTAGTCGAGGCTATATCAATTATTAAAGAAGTATTATCACAAAAATGTCTAGAAGCAAAATTACATAAAAAATTGCGACATAAAGATATACAATTATGCTATTTTAAATACTCTCAAGTACTACAACAATATGGATGTGACCATCCACAGTATTTAAAACCACAAAAACAACATAGATATAAGAAATATAAATGGAAAAATATTCAGGAAAAAATTATAAATTGTTTTTACCTAAACCCTATAAATTTTTTAGACGAAAAACCTATAGAAAATATAAACCTAAACAAAAATATTGTCCTCAAAATAAAAAAAATGTAGATGTTGGTTATGCAAAGAAGAAGGTCATTATGCAAATAGCTATCCTAAAAGAAATCAAAATAAATTTAAAGAAAAAGTTAATCTTTTGAACTCTGCATTAACATATAATTTAGAACCAATCGAATCTGAATACGAAACAGACTCAAGAATATCTTCTTTATATCAATATAATGAACAAAAACAATTGAATCTGAACACTACCTTTATTCAAGTAATAATTCAGAATAAGAGATTAAACGCATATATTGATACCAGAGCAACTATTTGTATAGCAGTAAAAACATTATTAAAAAATTGGAAAAAATTAATAAAACCATTACAAATAAGAATTGCAGATGGAAGCATAAAAGAAATATCGTATGTAAGTTATTATAATAATATTCTTATTGAAAATTATACGTTTACAGTTCCATCCATTTATCAGCAAGAATCAGGCTTACCTTTAATATTAGGAAATAATTTTCTAAAATTATATAACCCATTCTATCAATACTTACATTATATAACTTTAAGAACACCCTTTATTAAAAGTTTAAATAAAAAATCATTTATTCTTAAAATCCCAATATATCATACGACATATTATAAAACTCTATAATTAGTAACCAAAAAGCTAAATCAACTACAATTTGATCTTCTTAATAATATAACATTACAAACTGAAATAGAAACATTAATAGGCAATGTCTATAGTGAAAATCCGTTAGACCCAATAAAAAATACAAATAATCAACTAACTGAAATAAAATTAAAAGATCCTACTTAGGAAATTAATGTCAAAAATAATATACCTTATACTAGACAAGATGTAGAAGAATTTCTTACTGAATGTACCAAATTATTACTAAAACAATTAATTTCTCGAAGTACTAGTAAACATTCGGCTCCAGCATTCTATGTAAACAATCATTCTAAACAAAAAAGAAGAAAAAGACAAATGATAATTAATTACAAAAAATTAAATGAAGTCACGATAGGAGATGCATATAAACTACCCCAAAAAGACTATATTATCAATAAATTAAAAGGACATCAATGGTTTACAACATTAGATGCCAAATCTGGCTATTGGCAACTCAAATTACATGAAAAAACAAAACTATTAACAACTTTTACATGTCCACCTCAAAAAAATTACCAATGGAATGTATTACCTTTTAGATTAAAACAAGTCTTTAATATCTATCAACGATTTATGGATAATAATTTGGAAGGATTATAAGACTTCACATTAGCATATATAAATGACATTATTATTTTTTCCAATAAAGACAAACAAGATCATTTGCAAAAAGTCAAAACTGTATTATCACGTTGTCAACAAAAAGGATTAATACTTAGTAAAAAGAAAATCAAATTAGCTCAACAGAATATTGAATATCTAGGAATAGAGTTTTCGAATGGATTCCTTAAATTACAACCAAATATTTTGAAAAACTCCAACAATTTCCCGATAATTTAAAAAATGTAAAAGATATACAAAAATTAGGATTACTCAATTATATCTCAGATCAAGGATTTTTAAAAGAATTAGCAAAAGAACAAAAAATTTTACAAATTAAATGTAGTCCAAAACAACAATGGTCATGGACTGATCAAGATACCAAAGTCGTTCAACGATTAAAAAATCTACGTACAAATTTACCAGAATTATATAATTATTCTCTTTCTGATCAATTATTAGTTCAGATTGAAGCAAGCAATGATTCATGGGCAGGATGCCTTATGGCAAAACCTCCCAATTCAAGGAAATATTTTTTACGTAAATACCTTAATGGGATTTTTAATCCCACTGAACGAAATTATCAGATTCATGAAAAGGAAACATTAGCATGTTTAAAAACCTTACACAGATGGAAAGTATATTTACTACCAGTAGAATTTTTAATTCAAACATATTCTAAATATTTGTGTGGAATTATTAAATATAAAGGTCGCGAAATATTTATCAAAGTATTCAATAGTTATCCCATATTTCAAAAACTAGATACTCTGAAGGATTCAATTATTTTGCTAACACGCATCGCTTATATACAAATCAACATTAGAAATGGTCAATATCCACCAATTGATGATCCTCCTCATAATGACGTTACATGGGATTTAATTAATCAGTTCAATCTACACTACTTTGAAGGAGTCTACCAATAGTGCCTCAAAATCAATTAAGACTCATTAATCAAGTTAAATTATCGTGGACCAAATCTACTCATCACCTCAGCATATAAACAACCCATTATAGTTGAAGCCCTCCAGATCATCAAACATCTCGAAGAACAATTCTTTACTATTTTTGGCATTTTCATGGAGTTATCAGATGATTTGAAACATTCCCTATGCAAATAGCTAAAATATCATCCAAGTCATCAATGCATTTACTGTCAATTTGCCTCCAAAGATGATGATAGTTCCACCGATGAAATAATTATTGAAGAATAATTTGTCATCAAACAAGTCAGAATCCACCACCGACAGTTCAATATAACTGTTTGTCTTTTTATGATCATTGTACCGCGGCTGACAACCCTTTTTCTTTACTTTTTTTTGGAATCTTTCTATCCTGTCTTTTGTATTTAGCTTCAGCGACTGATAATGGCCCATCCTCCTTTCTTTTCCTCTTGTCGTTTTCCTTTTCTTTCTTCTATAAATGTAGCCAGGGGGAGACTCTCTCCTCTTATGTGAAATAAAAACTTGTTTTTTCATCCTTACCTCTTTCTCTCACTTAGGCTGTTGGCGTTCAAGAGAATACAGAGAACAAAGGTATGATCAATACTGTTTTTAACTTTACATCTGTTATTATTTATCTAATTTTACATCTGAAGCACTTACTTATAGCTTATCTAACATATATTTTTCTATTTATAACTGCTAGTTTTACCTGTTTAAATACCAGTGATCTTATAACTTATTTTAATAACTTATTGATTTATGGTTTTAGACCCATACTTATGCAATATCTATTTGATAAAATATTCTATCCTGATATTGATTATAAAAGTTTGTGTTAATTATGCCTATCTGTCTTACGTGTAGATCTATTCATCTACTTATTCAACATATACAAAAGAAAAAGAAATTAAGTAGAACATGTATCGAAACCTTTACCAATGATTATAGTTTTATGCTATCTATAAACGCTTGTGAAAATACACTTCAAACCTTTCACCAAATAATGCAGAATCATACAAATCTCTATAAACAAGAAAAGGAAGAATTGAGACAACTTTATCTTCGATTTCAAAGTCATTACCAAATTCATATAAATGAATAATTCATACGTACATGCACCGAATCCATGTATTATTTGTACGAATCTATCCACAGAAATTGAATATTTTGAAAGTATAGTATTACAATATAAAAATGAAAAAGAGTATTATGAAGAACGATATCATTATTTACAATTCTTTATCACCAACAATGGTATATTACCTATTAAACAAAGATTAGAAAACATAACTAATTTATATAACACTTATAATCAAGAATTACAAACTTTATATAATACATTAGCAGAACATCAAAGAATTTTTCATACAAATGATAGAAGAAATTAGTCAAGAAAATATATTAGATATAGACAACTTAGATTTAACATAATCGACAGGAACTTTTCATATAACTACGTTATTATCTAATTAGAAACAAAAACAAATTGCTAAATCAAATCTAAATTTAAAAGCTGGATAAGAAATAAATAATAATATATTTAAAAATCTAATAAACAAAAAAATATTATATACTTTGGAAAAATAGTACATGAAACTCCTATTCGAATTGATCAATGTAATGGACATATATGAATTAGTCTTATAAACCAATAACAACTTTATAAACAATTACAAAAAATACCAAAAGATAAAAGAAATAAAATAGGCTATATCCATTTATCTACTATTCAAATTTTATTAAAATCTACTTTTCAGGAAGGAATTGATTCTCTAATTAGAATGGCTATAGTTGACGAAAGAATGAATAATTTAAATGATCAAATAATTGGAGTCATGAATGGAAATTTAACTTATGGAAAAATAAAATTTAACACTCGTCTAAAATTAGGAATTCCATTACAATCACAAAACTTAGATTAAACAATTACCATTGCTTATAAATTTTATCGCGAGAATTTAATGATAGAAGGGCAATATCCATTTTCTATAACTTATCAAATTAGTTATGCATTAACAAATTCTCATCATAGTATTGAATTTAAAAATACTGATAGAATCTATATTGATCAACTATTTAATGATGTAGCAAAAGTCGGAACTAATTTAAGAAATTTGTTACAAACATTACTTGATATAAAATATCCAATACAAATGTATGAACCCACTGCTCCTAGATTCTCTTTATCTAAAATTAAATCAAAACCAAAAAAATTCCCATTATTCTGATCTCAATCAGTAAAATTAGAAAAACCTATTAGATTTACTGAATTAGGAATAGAAACAGAAAAATCAATGAACAGTCAACTATTAACGAGAAGTAGCTAGGAACAGTCACCCAAGAACCATTGGTGTTTCTGCATCTTTTCTAATATCCAGTATGTAGAAATCTGCGTGGAAGATAAATTTATCAATCTGTTTCTACACGTTTCTGATGATCTCCTTTGGCTGAAGCACTATTCTGTTGGCTGTTTTCACTAATATTTTCGTGGGCTCTAGCTCTCTTAAACCCAACTTTCGACTAAACCTGTAGGGCATCATGTTGATACCAACTCCCAAATCCACAAATGCCTTAGCTATCTCGATCCCATTTTTACTTCACAGAATGAAGAAATACCCTGGGTCTTCTTTTTTTTATGCTATGTGTGGACTTCCTTCTGATATATGCTCGATGACCTTTTTCTCCATTGGTTCCTTTAACATGAGCTTTGTTTGAAGTTAATTTGTTATATTCATCATCTTGCTTAGCTTAACTTCCTTAGAATTCCTCACTGCTCCTCTTGAAGATGACTTCTACTGAGCAAAAATCTGATGTGAAAGTCCAAATTGATGTTCCCTAATCAGCCCACTTACTAGTTCGCTCGGAAGGACCTCCAAATCTATTTGTCCTTCTTGTTTGACTTCATCTTTATCCTTATGTTCACTTTCCTTTTTCTTTTTCCAAGTGAGGGCCATGATTCTTTCCTTCGGGTTGACCTCAATATTACTCGGTAGGCTACCTACATTTCTCAAAGATAAAGCATTAGTGAGTTGACCTACCTGAACCATCAAGTTATAGATTGATGAGGCATGATTCTTCACGATTTGGTCAAATTTCGCTTCCATCCTCTTCTGACTTTCTTCTTAGCTAGCAAACATCCTTTTTTGATTCTCCTCTTGAGCTACTAGTTTGGATCCCAACATTTCCATCATCTTATCTATCTTACTCTTTATAGCTCCAATTCAATCTTATTAGAATCCCAGCGGTCTTTGGGATCTTGTTTGGCCACCTGCATTGTTATTACTCCAAGAAACATTCGGATGGTTTTTCCAGCTTGGATTATAAGTATTGGAGTATGGGTTATTACCTCACTGCGGCTGGCCTATGTAACTTACCTGTTCAGTACCACCAGTTCCTAATAGGAAACACTCTGCTGAGTCGTGGTTATTCTACCCATACAGCTCACATTGAACTTGCATCACCTTCACTATAGAGGAGGATGCTCCTTGCATATTGTTTAGCTGTTTCGTAAGAGCCATGATCTGAGCCTGCAAAGCAGTAACAGAGTCAATGGGTATAATACCGTTTTGTTCTTTCTACCCTTGTCTGCTCCTCTTGGTCGACAACATGTAGTTATTGCTCGCCAGCTCTTTTAAGAGATCGTGAGCTGCTTCCACAGTCTTCCTCATTAATAAACCTCCAACTGCTGCATCAATGGTTCCTCTCATGCTCGGATTCACTCCGTTGTAGAATGTCTGAAGCAGGAACCTTCTCGGAAGGTTATGATAGGGTCAGGTTCTCTGCAATTCTTTAAATCTCTCCTAAGCTTCGTAGAGAGATTCTCCATCATTCTATTGAAAATGTGTAATCTCCTTGATAATCCTCATCATCTTTGTTAACGACAGATACTTGGCAAGGAATGTTTAGGCAAATTGTTCCCAAGTTGTTATCTGTCCTAAATTCAGCGAGTTGTACCATGCCTTCGCTCGGTCTTTCAACGTAAAAGAAAATAGTCTTATCTTCACTGCATCGTCGGACATTCTGTTGAATTAGAAGGTGTCATAGATCTCCAAAAAATTTATGATGTGGGCATTCAGATCCTTGTTGGATAGCTCATAGAACTACACACTATTTTGTAGAATGTTGAGAAGCCCCAACCTTATCTTGAAATTCTTTGCTTGAATTACTGGTGTCACCACTCCTTGAGGACTAAATCCTAGCCTCATAAAATCCATCAGAGTCCTCTCTGGTCCTCCTTGCTCTCCTTCTTCAGCCATATCTTATTGTGAAAAGTTTAGATGCTTTGCCCTTCTCATCTCTCTTTCATGTCTCTTGATGTCTGGAAATTCATCTTCACTAACTTCTTTCATTCTTTACTGCTCCTTGTGTTCATATACTTGTAATTACACAAGGAAAGGTATCAAAATTCTTCAATCAAAGTAATCTAAATTAAACAAGATGCTAAACAGTCAATCCCTGGAAACGACACCAAAAACTTGTTGAATGCAAAAACAATTTACTCATTTTATGCTCAAAAATTGCAAGTGTAAGGGTCGGACTTGTAGTTAAAAAGTAGATATTGGTCCTACAGGGATTAATGCCTAGGCACCACTTAATTCAGATAAAACTTTATTTAAGAAACAAAATTGTTTAATACAAATAATATGGAAAATTAAATTAAAATTAAAAGGCTAACACAAAGAAATAGACAATACAAAAGTGCAAAAAAATTAGAATTCAAGAATCTAACGACTAGAGATTACTTTTTTCCTTATTTTGTCTCCCTCCTATTTTATTAATCGAATTGTGTCTCACCTAAGATTTCCGAATATATTAACTACCCTCTCTCAAGGTGTAATTAATGGTCCCTAATCAAATTAAAGGGAGTCAATTGAATGATCTCTCAACTGTTAGATCGCCTATGGCCTGAGTATTCATAATACGCAGCGGAATGGACCATACTACACAACGAGAAGAATAACCGAAAATAACAACACATACAAAATTACCTCTTGATGCAGATGGATATTTGTTTTTCAGATTTGTAGATGTTGCAGTGTGCGAACGTCCTTTATCGGTATCCACACGAGGATGAACGATCCGGGCAGACGTTCCAAAACACTTTTTGAATGCCGCATAATTTTTCTCTTGGAAAAAGAATGAACAGCTAGGGCTAGGTGGCTAGGGTTTTTGTATCATCTCTAATGAAACATATGTTCTCTATTTATAGAGAAACCCGAATCCCTATTCCTATTAGGAATAAGAATATCATAATCCTAAGCCCATTAGGATTATGGAAGCCCAATAAGTTTCGGACCATATTATATCTTATATAATAAAAGCCCGACAACTTAATTCAATCTAGCCCAATAAATATATCCACATATAATTATTTAGTGCCTAATAAATTAGACCCAAGAGAATAAGCCCAGATCACATCACTCTTTGTGTGCGACTCTGTAGGCTCATTTGATGTTGGCAATGGGCTTGATCACACTTCAAGGCCCATAATTCATAAGCGGCCTCTAGCAAGACATTATGATTACCCAAATCAAATAAGGATCGGTAATCCGATTTAACCTGTAACCATTGTTATAAACTCAGTCCCTTTGTAACACGATATCAAGATTAATCACAAGGCATGGTACATGTCAACCTTTGATTAATCA
>JANQAP020000368.1:28985-45851 GCA_026874005.2 Erythroxylum coriaceum
GGGCATTGGATTTCTACAAGACAAGTTTCCGGACTATTGACGACTGTCGCATGACTTATAAAAGACATATGCATCCTTGGACAATGAGGGCCAATAAAAACCACTCTTCAAAACCTTATGGATAGTCCATTTTACTCCAAAGTGCCCTTTATAAGTGTACGAATTACAGAAGGTTAAAATAGAAAGCGTCTCACTCTCGAGAACACACCTTCTTATGATTTGGCTTCACTATTTAATTTGTCCCTTTAGGCTTTAAACAAAATTATAGGTAACTTATTGGTAACGATGAAATTGACAATATCCACATACTATAGAGGTGTCAAATTTCCAAAAAAATAACTATTCATCTGAAATGTTTCTCTTAAGGGGACATCATCTTCCTTTTAGACCTAATGGCTAAGGTGATTAGCAACCACATATTCTGCCCCCTTCTTATCTCTTATTTTTAAATCAAACTCCTAAAGGAGGAAATCCATTTGATTAACCTTAACTTTTCTTTTTTTTGGTCAACATGTACTTCAAAACTACATGATCAGAATAAACAATAACTTTAAGACCCAACAAGTATGAAATTTTTTTTTCTAAAGCAACATAATATATAAAACTCATTTTTAGATGTGGAATAATTCAATTGGGCATAATTCAAAGTTTTCAAAGTGTAGTAGATAGCATACACAACTTTTTCCACTTTTTATACTAGACCTACTCGCATTGCATGATCACTTACATCACACATGATCTCAAAGGGAAGGCTTCAGTTTGGAGATCATATTACTGGAAAGGATGATAAAAGCTCCTTAAGTTTGTCAAAAGCCTCATTACATTTGTCGTTGAACTCAAAAGGGATATCCTATTGTAACATCTTGCATAAAGGAGAAGCTATCTTCGAGAAATCCTTAATGAACCTTGGTAAAAACCTTGATGGCCAAGAAAACAATGAACTTCTTGCACATTTGAGGGGTAAGGCAAAGAAAAAAATGAGATCAATCTTAGACTTTTCAACCTCTATACACCTATAAGACACAACATGCCTTAGAAATATGCCTTGATCAACCATAAAAAGAAATCTTTCCTAATTATTGTTATAATGTATTTTATGTTAGGTTTTGGATATTTTTTGTTCAATTTTTAGTCTGTTCTAATATGTTTGTTCAAGATTGTTGTTAGGTGTTTATGTTTAGGTTGAGCTTTAAAGACTTAAGGAGAAGACTTTAAAAAGGTCAGAGAATATTTAAAGGACATCTCAAGATTTTAAGGAGGCCCAGATGTGTAGCTGTTCAAAGTCATTTGGACTAGCAACTATTTGTTCAAAATAAATTTATTTCGGCAAAATTGGCAGCCTGACTAATGAAGCTTTACATGGACATATTTGAGGCTTATGAGATCCAAATGAAGTAATTCAATAGCTCAAATTCAAACCAACATTCTGGGCCATAATTCCTATGTAAAAATTGAGGCCCAAAAGTGCTATTTTGAGGGGTTAAAAAGGCTGAGAATGAGATATGAAATTTGTTTTAGTCCAGTTTGACCTTCCCTTGGTTTTTGGCCCATAACTTTAGCTATAGGGATTTGTTTTAAGCAAAAGAGGATCCACTAGAAAGCTGGGAGGCAGAGCTACAACTTATGTGAAGAAATCATAGCCTAAATAGGATGACATAGTTATATGGAAAGAGAGTTGCAGAGGGAGAATCAATGGAGTTTTGTCATCAACATTGATTAAGAGCTGGAGAAAGCGAACGAGAGTTTCACTCCCAATCATCATTCAAGGGTTCTTTTGTTTTCTATTCTTTTAGGTTTGCAGATTTTTCTTGTTTCAATTTCTTCTTGATATAATGTAATTATTGGTTCGAGTTGATATGAGTATTACTTTCATTTTGATGAAGAGCTAAATTATTCTTACCTAGGGTTTGCATCCAGATTTAATTGAATGTCTTGATTTGATAATTCCCATTAATATATATATTTCATAGATTGATTGTTTTGTGTTGAATGCTAGGATAATAGACTGTCAACCTATTAGTTTTAAGATTTTGAGTGAAGAATTGAAAGATGAAACTTGATATTGAAACTAAACAATCAATTACCCTAAGAATGAATTAGAAATATAAGTTCTAAGGATTGCTTAATTCGTAACTTCAAACGATTAGTAATTGTTAGTTTATGAATGCGAGAACTATTAAATTGATAGTTGCTAATTTGATTGAAGAGAGAATAAAGTTGCAGATTATATTAATGGGAAGTTTAAGAATTTAGGTATGAAATTGGATCGAAGTGTAAACCCTAAGATATCTTTGAAATGTTTATATCAATTCTATATAATTCATTCTTTTTGTTTAATTTCATAATTTCACAACCTCTATACCTTCTTAAATTTCTTTTTTAATTTCTTATTTTTAATAAGTTATTATAGTTAAGAACTTCCGTATCAGATGACCTTGGGGCATCCACTATATACTACAATAACCTCGTATACTTACGAGTGATGCATTTAGGTAGTATTAAGTAGAACGCAATAATTACACATAAAGTTTTTTTCAATACATCTTTCTAAAATGAGTGCAACATTCTCTAAGCAATCATCAAGTACACTCAGAGAATATACTTAATGTATACTTTTGGAAAGTGGTGGGTGCATTTCACAAGTTGAATGTCATCCTCCAGTAAGCAAATGTACCAAATGGGCACGTGAAGGTCATCTTTTCTTGATACCTTGGTGTAATATGGATTTGAAAATAACTTGAAAAACCATCTAGAAAGCAATAATATTCATGTCCAACAAGTACCTCAAGCATTTGATCAATAAATGGAAGGGGGAAATGGTCTTTGTAAGTTGCAAGATTCAACTTCCTATAATCAATATAAACTTGCCACCTGGTTTAGATATAGGTGGGAACCAACTCACCATCTTGATTTGTCACCACTATGATTCCATATTTCTTTAGATCCACCTACAGTGGACTTACCTACTAATTGTCAGAGATAAGATAAATGGCTTTAGTATCAAGAAGCTTCAATACTTCCTTTTTAACAAGTTCCATCATCAGAGGATTTAGCCTACATCGTTCTTGTTTAGTGGACTTTGCACCTTCCTCAAGCAAAATGTGATGCATGCATATAAAAGGGCTCATCTCTCGAATATCTACAATTGTCCATCCAATGGCCTTCTTATGCTCCTTTAACACACAAACTAGTATGGTTTCTTGATCAAAAGTCAACACTATAAAAATAATTATCGGAAGAGTTTAATTGTCTCCCAAATACAAGTATTTTAAGTGAGCGGGTAGTGGTTTCAACTCTACATCTAGGATCTGCACATCATAAGCTAATAGCGTTTAGTAGGATTTAGGTAATTGTATGAAAGAAAATTTATACCTTGTAGTAGTGGGTTCCAAAGAATGTAAGTTAGCAGCCATCTTGATTAGATCATCTCCTAACTAAACATCATTCGTGGCTTCCAACTCCAGATTCTTGTTTAAAACTTCTTCCAATTGATCCCTGCAATTCAACTTAAAACTTCCTATACTAAGGGATCGATCACATTAATAGAAAAAATAGAATGATCATCTTGAGGATATTTCATGGAATAAAATATTGAAATGAATTACTTAGCAATAAAATTCCATTATGAGGGTGTCCTCATGAACATCTATCTTATTTTGGGCCGTATTAAGGAACGATCTCCCTAGTAAGATAGGTATGAGATTATAAGAAATCTATGGGAAAAACTAATTCATTCATTTGCACCATAACATCCTTTACCACTCCATCTAGGCAAACATTAGTACGATTAACCAATTCTATAATAACACTAGTTTCTTTCAAAAGACCCAAGTTTAAAGAAGTATAGATAGATAACTAATATTTTTGTGTATAATTTGTTTGTATAATTCAATCCTTTTATTATAACATGTTTTGACTACAGAAAGAGTATGAAATTAATGTATATTTTTTTTATTCCAATCATATTATCTCTCCACCATTAGTAAGTATTTTTTTTAATGATACTTGAAAACTATTTTTATCATGTCACTTCACTTTGGCTATAGATTTTTTAAATTAATACTAATAAATAATAATGAAAGAAACATCCTTCTTAATTATTTTAGGGTGACGAATCCTATATTCATGACTAAAATATCTTAACGTAGTTGATCCTATATCTAATGACTAGTAAGCGAGTTACTCTTGAACATGATAGGTCATAAATTGACATATAATAATCCCTATATGAGATACTTTGAATATATTAATTCAAATGATCACTTGTAGAATCATCACAATGAGAATTTTGAAAAGTAAAATTAATGTTCTAAATTAAATTCTTATATTGACTTTGTTCAACGAATTTGCAGTCACACGTTTATTTAAATTTCACATATTTTACTCTAAAGAAGATTAGACTTTGCAAGATGATTGTCAGGGACATAATTAACAATATTTGTGACCTACACCACCAGAAGAAAAAAAATAAACAGCAGATAATTACATTTTAATGCAAATTTAGAATGATGATGAGCTTGAGAAATGATGACTTTTTTTCTTATATAAGCAAATTAACTCTAATTCCTATGAGATTATGACAGTTATCTTCCAAGCTATATTCATCAACACTCATGTACTCAGCCCACAACTGTCCTATATGTTCCCCACTTTGATTAGAGAAAATCTATAAATGGATCTCATATCTTAATCTACTATCCACAATATTAGGCATCCATATTTTTCTGCATTCAGTCAAAGCAAGCAATTGATTGTTGAATATGTATAAGTAGCCCTCTAGGACTTTTTGACAAACTCAAGTGCTCCTCGAAGGAAAAGAAAAGGCAATAAATTCTCTCCAGGACTGGCAATTAAATACTTGGCAGCAAACTTTCATTTTAGAGTGGAACTTCATTTGACAACTTGAACTGTAAGTTTAATCATTTAGAGGTTTAAACTTTGCCTGTCAAAGGGAAAAAAACACAAAACCTCTTTGAAAATATATTCGTTGATTTTGACCCTAACCTCTTCTTAATATAGAGAAATGCGCTTTAAATTAGACACCAACTCATTGTCCTATTCAAAAATGTTGCTATAATTACGAGATGGTATCTAATAAATGAAAAAAGTGACAGTATGAAAAACGAAATTCAAAGTGAAACCCCCATAAAAGAGAGATGGAAAATGAAACTGCAACGCAAGCAATGAGTTTGATCATTGCGAAGGGATACTACGTTTCCAAGCAGGATAAGTTCATGCTCGTGGGAAAAATTGGAGACTAAGACAGAATAGTTGAAAGAAGTGACTGGTAAAGACTTGAGCAAGAGAAAGATTCTGTGCTAGTTAGATTTTTTGTATGAAAATTTGGGAGACTACACTAATTTAGAGGAAGATTAGTAAGACAGTTACCCTTTATCCCTGGTTAATAGCTCACCCTGTACCATTTCGTTGGAGGTCATTCATTTATGGTTCAAATGTAAAGGAGCAGAATGCATTACTTTGCTCCTTTTGTATCTCAACTTGTGACTCATTTTGTCGCCACGTTGTCTTCAAGTTCATACATATCCATTCTAAAATTGTTTCTTCTTAGTCGTAAGTAAACTTCTTTCACATTTTGTTCTTAGGAAGTGTTGCAACCTTGTGAAAGTCTCAGCCAAATGGTTGTGACTCAATTTGATTCAACCTGTGAAAGCTCGGCCAATTTTGGCAAACAAATATGATACTTGCAGAGCACAAATTGCAAACTAGTATCAACTCTTTTTATTACCTGGCTTCACTTCTGTCCTGACTCTGTTTTGTGCCGACAAGAACGAGACCATATCAGGACTACCTGCTAGGCTAATTTGTCTGAACATTCGAGAAACACTCCATGTGATTAAACATTACAAGAAAAACTAGATTTTCTGTTAACTATTTTTCATTCCCCAATCGAACCTATGATTACAAAGAAGATGTAGTTAGTTGCTTAAACCGGACTTTTTGATCATAAGAACACGGCGTCTTTGTCCTGTCCAAGCCATCCACTGTGGATCACTTGAAACTACTTTATAACCTGCATTTGCATACAATTTTCGGGCACCAAAATCATCTTCATATGCCCTTAGAGCAAGATACTCAAAATGCCACAAAATGGAGAGCATTTCACAAGCTTCCAGCAGTATGCTCGCTATTTTTCGCCTCCTGTTAGTTACGGAACAATTAGTAAAAAGTAGTACTGGATAAGCTTTTTAAACCTACAATTAAGAACGCAGCTAAGGTAGAGGCACGCTTCTGCTAAAGATGTTAAAAACCTGAAATTCTTGGACACTGCAATTCCTGAAACATAGAGGTACTCTTCTTCTCCTCTGAGATGTTTCAGTACATCTTTATCTCTCAATGCTGTGACATCCACAACGCCCACAAGTCTTCTTTGAGTCTTACACGAGTCAGACACTGGCTCAGCCACCAAACATGCATATCTGTTACCGTAATAAATATTTTCATATATATATTAAAAGAATAAACAAGATTTAAGTTCCATTTTCGCTCTTGGAAATGCCAAGTCCTTGTATAGCAGTTAAGCTTAAAGTGTTGTTTATGCTTCTGACAGTTCTTGGTTTCTCTTGGACAACGAGTACCTGTTTAAAGGCGAGTTCCTAAGTTTGTAAACTAGCCCAGAGAGCACCTCAGCCTGTTTCGAGAAGCAACAGAAGAGAAGAGGTTTAGAATCAAACCTTGCTCCTTATAATGATAGCAGAATGTATATAATATATACATTTCTTCTTGGGGGTGGTGGTTGTCTTGTCAATGTGATTAAGGGCAGACAGATTTTGGAAGATGAATGATGGAGATCATTTTAACCATCTTTTTCATATAATCAAAACGTGGAATTGTATAACTCGGGAAAAGTTCAACCTAGAGAGAATGGATACCTTAAAGAAATGGAAGAACAGGTCATCAAAGAGAAACATTGGCGTGTGGAACGCTTCGGCTTGAATTTCAACAGCCTCCCTAATCTCATGCTGATCATTATGAGCCAATCTTCTGACTCTCCATCCAAACTCACTCATCAAATACTCCAACTCTAATCCCCTCGCCTCTTTTGCGTCCGAACTTCTTTCTTCAGCCAGAACATGCCTAGCTGCTGCTGATATTGAAAAGGACTGCGACGATGAGGGGGTTGAGGAGGTACTGCAACACTGCACAATACAAGCCTCTTTCCTTCTCTTACCCTCATCATTTCTTTTCTTGCCACTAAATTTTCTTCCATAGCTAGAGCTAAAATAAACTCTGGCACCTTTGCATATACATGAAGCTTCTAACCTGACACCATTTGAAACGTGCAAGTATGAGGGTAGGAAATTAGCCATCTTTAATCACTTGAAGTTGGGAAGAAATTCTATGAACTGGAGAAAAAATGAAGAAGAGCTGCGTGTCTAAGCTAGTGGGTATGACTGGTTACAAGTGGTCGTTTGTTTAGGACCATACATGCTAAGTTGGAGGCCATATGGAAGTGCTATGGCCTAACACGTGGAGAAACGATTTTATAAAGATTTTCTTTGGAAGTGCTGAAATCTATTACATATATGGAATGTTCTTTTATTTACCGAACCAGAAGATCACGATCAGGTCATGTATTCTCCACCCAAATTCTTGTCTTTACCCTCGTAGAGTAGGTGCTCTTATCAAAGGCAGTTAAATTAGGGAGATTGCATTTACAAGGAACATAATAAGAACTAAAGGGTAGAATAAGATGGGCAACTCCATCTCCATTAAATAAATTTCTTTGATGGCTTCATTTCCTTAAAACATGTTTGATATTCTTCTTCCTTTACTTTTAAAGGGAAAATTTAAGCGTATCACTCCGTGATAAGTAGGGAAAAGATTAAGCATTCTTTTATTATAGTTGATCTGAGATCTTATGTTGGAGTGAGCTATGGAGAAACACAGGAGTCTTCATTTTGTACAACTCAGTGTCACATTCGTATTTCAAAGTCAACTATAATTGCCAGACATAGAGACACGTATACTAGAACATTAAACAAATTATCGAATAGTGAATAATATATGTATAGTTGCTCATAAAATTTTTAACATTTAAAAACTGCAGACATAAGAACATTTCAGTAGATGTAAGTTAGACATGATTGTAATACTAATCAAGTATTAAAATTATCACTACAACAAAAGTAAACTTTTGGCCATGAAAAACAAAAGTAGCTAGTTGTCTCAAAAACGTCGCCTATAGTTATTTGTTATGTTCCTATCTTGTGTCGCACAAAGTGTCGCCAATTCTCCATAACTGAAAACTATGTTCGATGTTCTTAAAAATTATGGACAAAAACTATTAGCTACAAAAAAATTTTGTAACTAAAACATTAAGAAAACGTAGTTAAAAATCGAATTTTGGCTGGAAAAGAATTCCCCCTAAATGACTGACGGGGAAAATAAAACGTAGCCAATAGTTTTTGGCTACATTTTCATCTTAGTAGCTATATACTATTAGCTAAGTTTTTTATAACGTAGTTAAATATTGTTAGTTACGTTTTTTGTAATATAATTAAATGTTTTTAGGTACGTTTTCTTTAAAGTAGCCAAATATTTTTAGCTACGTTTTTTATAACGTAGTCAAATGTTATTTGCTATATTTTTAATAATGTTGAAATATGGTATTGGTTTCATTTTTAATCTATAATATTGAACGATATGTTTTGTATATAATTTATCAATACATTTTTATTGTGAATTTATTACAAAATTAAAACATATAAAAATATTATTAAGTTAAAATATCGAGTACTGTCTATACGAGGTTGCATTAAAAAAAGTAAGGTAAGAAAAAAATTCCTGATTTGCTTTAATGCATATTAATCATGTTTTTCAACAATATATTTATATAAATATCCAATATATAATTCTTTTGAGCACAATATGAAAGAGTCTTCAAGATTCTGAAAGGTTTATTAGAATTGTTTCTTCCAATTTTATATTCAATCTTACTTCAAACTCCAACAAAAGAAACTAAAAACTCTACACAACTGAGTTCTATTATTTGCTGGATTTTAGATTAGTTGAACTCATCCTACAAAAGTCCCACAAGTCCTTGCACTGAATTACCTTCAGTTGAAGATTTTCAACTGTCAAATGTTGCGACTGCTAAAAGGGACAAACGTAAAAGTATAAATGGTCGTGTTTGTATATGAATATTAAGTAGCAAACAAATACATAAGTAAAAAAAAATCTTTTCAGTCTAAGCTAAGTCAAATTTCAAATTTAGAACCAAAAAATCAAAATTAAATGACAAAAGAAATTTTTTATGCATTAGCAGTGTGAGTAGCCACCAAAAGGAGATAAGATGCAAAGACAAAAAGTAGGGCAATTGCACAAGAAAATGTACAAGGAATAGTTAGTGTCAATTTTCAATAATATATATTGTCCTCCATCCTCATTTTCACTTTTTACTTGATATGATATAGATAATCATTTAGGGCAGGTGGAATAAATGAGAAAAGAACTAGTAGTAGACACACAAATCAAAAATAAAGAATAAGGAGAAACTAAATAGGAGGGAGAGAGCAAAGCATAATTGTGCACTGAATAAATTTCATACAATAGCATTGAAGTCCTTGTATTTCCATGACACTTCACAGACCAACAATATAGCATGTTGTGTATAGATTCATCTGGAATTCACTAAATTGTATCTTCTAATTTTATTTCTAAGATTTTACTTAGACTTTCACAAAATTCAAGTTGTGAGTTTTAAACATACCACCAAATTCAGAAGTTAGAATTGTAAGATTTGATTCAATACATGCTTTGGCTATTATAAGGTTCAACACCTCATATTGGACAGAATTTAGATCTAAACCTAAGGAAAGGAGGGCCTCTTATTTAGCAAAAACCTAATCAAATTACAGGAACAAATTTTGACTCCTATCCACAACATTTCTAAAGGTAGGGAAACTATTCCATTAAACAGAGTTGAGTGATAATGCTTAGGATTTTATATGGGTTCTTCAACTGCCACCACACTTTTCCAGAATTTTCCTAACTCCTTTTAAGAGATTCCTAAAGAAGTTTTTCTTTTATGGGATCCCTTTCTAACTTTCGTAAACTCACGAATAGTAGAGAAATCAATGTCTAAGATACCTCCCTTAGTCTATTGCAACTCTAAAACTGGGAAGGGGCTTAAGTAGTCTTCAATAAAGGCCTCAATTAGACTAGCTTAAAGTAGAAACCTATTGGTAGGTCACTAGTAACTTGCTAAAAAAGGAAATATTACTGCTTACAAAAGAAGAGTTACTATTCACAAGGCGGGAGCTTCTAGAATTTTTTTTGTTTGCTTTATTTTTTTATTTTTTGGTACTAAATTCATGTATATTATGTTTTTAGTTTATAATTCACTTATTTGAGCTTAAGGAATAAACCGGGACAAGTTTAGTGGTATTTACAGTTGTTTTGAATAATTTAAGAAGATGCTGAAAATCAATATAGGCACTAACATGCCCATATTGATGCCCATGTATCTGAACATAGCCATTTTCATATAGAATAAGTAGTTTTAAAGTCTTATAGAGTTTTATGGCCGTCAACATGCTTATGTTGGTGGCCAACATACCCTTTTCATTCCAGATTTAAGGGTTTCGTGCTCTTTTAATCAATACAGCTGTGTTGATACCTATATATCAGATAAAATCCTAATTTTAAAAAATAAAAGGTAAAATAAAAGGGAAAATTATGGAGAAGGCTCAAGAAACGCAAACTAATCACCTATGATGATAAAAGGAACGACGAATAAGCAAGTAAATATATTCATAGTGGATTTTCATCAATCTAAAGTGTATTTCATACAGATTAAAAAGGATTCCATTGTGTTTCTTTGACTTTTCTATTTTTACTTTAGTTTTAATGCTATGTATTCTATGATTAGGAATTAAATCTTTGTTGGTACTTGATAAGATAGGGATGGACCTCTTAGTGATTTTATTTATTCAATTCATTATTTAGTTTTATTTAGATTCAATTATGTGTTCTTAATTATTCTTAGAATAATATTGGTAACATATTGGTTCCTGTTGGTTTCATGCAATTGGAATTGAGAAATCCTTTATGTGAATATATCTAGCATAACTGAAAGGAGTTGTATGTAAAACTAGTGATAGGTCTACATAGATCTTCTGGATTGAGTTGTATGTAAAACTAGTGATAGGTCTACATAGATCTTCTAGATTAAGGTCAAACCTAATAGAGAAATTCACAAATCATTATTACGACGTAGGTGTTTTAATTAGAGAGATGTTTTAATTAATCAATTAAGGATTACATGTTAATAGTTTTGAGAAAGATATTAGCATAATTGGAGAATTTTCTCAATCTAATAATCTATATATTAAATTGATTAATGAAATCATGGTTTTATGAGAAGTCCTAGGAGGATTCGAATTCCAATATGTTACCCCTCTGCCATATGCATATAAGGTTGCGTTTCCATAGAGATTACAGAAGAACAAACTGGATTCACAATTTGCAAAGTTCGTGGAGAAGTTGAAGAATTTGCAAATCAACTTAACTTTTGTGGAGGCATTGGAACATATGCCTAAGTATGAAAAGTTCCTTAAAGACATATTATCAAACAAGCGAAATTGGGAAGATAATCAAATGGTAGCACTAATTGAAAGCTATAGTTCCATTATCATTAGTCACATGCTTTCCAAGTTGAAGTATCCAAGGAGCCTTACTATACCCCATATAGTTAGTGACTTAGAATTTGCAAAATGTTTATCCAACTTAGGCACAAGTATAAATCTTATGCCTTTATTGATCTTTGGAAAACTAGGGCTAGGTGATGTGAAACCAACTTCGATGCCCATTAAGTTGACGAATCAATCAATCAAGAGATCATTTGGTATGGTGGAAGATGTTATAGTAAAGGTGGTCAAGTTCATTGTTCCTATGGACTTCATGGTGCTAGATTTTGAAGAGGATAGGAGCTGTCCACTAATTCTTAAATGGTCATTCATAAACACTGGAAGAGCACTGATTAAGATTCAATAAGGCAAATTAATTATTTGGATTGGTGATGATCAAAGGGAGGTAAATGTGAACAAAGTCTTGAAAGATCTGAAAGAGAGCGGCTCTTATATAAAGAGCGATATAATGGATAAATGTACCAAAGAGTAAGAGCAGAGATGCATTGAAGAAGTCAAATATTAGGAAGCTGAGACAGAAGATAAAACTAAGTCTAAGGATGAAGGATAGATAGAGGAGTCGGGTGCTCTAGTGCATCAAGACATACTAGAAAGGACTGAAGTACCCATAGCACCCTCCACTGAAAAGCCACCAACTTTGGAGTTAAAACTGTTACCCACACACCTTAGATATACCTTTCTAGGAGAGGGCCAAACTATACCCATCATTATTTCCAACCAACTGGATGGGGAATAGGAGAGTAAGATGGTGAAGGTTATTAAAAAGCAAATGAAGGTCATGGGATGGTAGATACCTAACATACTAGGTATAAGCCCAAACGTAGTCATGCATAGGATTAACCTTAAAGAAGGAAGCATAGTAGTGAGGGAATGTCAACGAAGACTAAACTCTTATTTGAAAAAAGTGGATAAGAAGGAGGTAGTCAAGTTTTTAGATGCAAGTATCATATACCTAATATTAGAAAGTGAATCGGCCAGCCCTGTACAATGTGTATCAAAGAAAGGAGGAATGACTGTAATGGAGAGTGAAAGTGGGGAGATGATTTTCACGCGAACAATCATAGGATGGAGAGCATGCATCAACCATCACAAGCTCAACAAAGTGGTTAAAAAGGATCACTTTCCTCTTCTATTCATAGATCAAATAATAGAAAGGGTGGCTGGCCATTCATTCTAATATTTCCTAGACAGATATTCTGGCTACAATCAGATTTTTATCTATTCGAAGGTCCAGGAAAAGACCACATTCATGTGTCCTTATGGAATATCTTCTTATAGACGGACGCCTTTTGACTTATGGAACGCTCCAATTACATTTGAAAGGTTCTTGATGTCTATCTTTATAGATATGATATAGGACATAATGGAAATTTTTAATTTTTTCGTCTTTGGAGACTCTATTGAGCAGTGTTTGACAAATTTGGACAAAGTAGTCCAAACATGTAAAGAATCACGTTTGGTTCTGAAATGGAAGAATTGCCACTTCATAGTGCGCGAAGGTATAGTATTGGGACATATTGTGCCATGATATTGAAGTGGATAGAGCCAAGACAGAGGTCATTGAGAAGCTTCCACCACTAGTCAATGTCAAAGGCGTGCAAGCATTTTTAGGACATGTAGGATTTTATTACCACTTCGTTAAGGACTTCTCTTTAATTGCTAAGACTTTTATGAATCTGTTAGCTAAAGTGTGCCTTTTAATTTTGATAATAGTTGTCCATCTGCATTTAAGAGATTAAAGGAGGCACTAATTTCAACACCAATCTTAACATCATTGGATTGATCATTATCATTTGAAGTCATGTACGACACAAGCGACCAAGCTGTATTTGTTAAGCTCAAATTCCACGTCAATACATTAAGTTAAACTAGCTCTCCATCCATGCAAGATCAACACAATTTCAAGGTGAAAATGAGTTGGTTTTTGGCAGCAAGATGAAGACAACTATAAGCTGGTTCTAACGATAAAAGTGTGGACTTAGTGTAGCAATTCAGCTAGGATAAAACCAAACTATAGAGATGTGCGTTAAGAATAATTTTGATGGAGAAACTAGATGAAGATAGCAAAACCATCTATGCAGAAACTTGCTTAATATGGTGCTAAGTGTCACTATCTTTCAAAGACATATGTCTTAAGGCATGTAAACTATTTGCCCACTTAATATGCTTCCATTTGTCTCCTAGTTATTGGTCCATTTGTCACTTAATAATTGATCCATTGTCAATTAATTACTAGTCCATTTGTCACTTATTTATCTATACCAAATGTCACTCAATTTATAGGCTTAGCCATCCTAATTTTCCATATGTCAATTTGTCTTGCCACTTGACATTTTTCCTAATCCAAGTGTATATATTAATTCATTAATCTCCCAATTTATAACATTTAATTCCAAATTACTAATTGGAATCCAATCAAACCAAAATTTAAGACATAACAATTCACAATTCGTGTTGTGTTCATTTTAAATCTTTCACACCTCGGAATATGTCAGTTGAGTGCAATTTGTCTAACTCACAATTCATATGTGTATGCTAATATTATGAATTAAAATACAATCATAAAATCATGTCATAAATGTACCAAATTCAGTCTATTTGATGCCAGTCATATGACCCAATAATCTAACACTTTAAATACCTCAACAATTTGAGAGATAGGATACTACAATATAGCTTCAACCTCTGCCACTTTGAGAAAGATCCAAGGAGAGAGGAAGAAGAAGAGAGAAGGAGGAGAAAGGAAGAAGGAGAAGAAGGGGGCTGTTGTGCTACCATCTTCCAAATCGATTCCCTTTCTAAGTGACTTCATTTCATCTTTATTGGTTTTTCTTTTGAATGTATAAGATGGATTTGATAGTAATGGATTTGGGTTTGATGATGATATTCTAAATTTCTTAAGGATTTGTTATTGAATCAATGTTAATGTGATTTCTTTTGATGTTAAAGTGATTTCTTTTGATGTTAATACATTGAGTGTTGTGATTATTTGTTAACTTTGGATGCTTCGGTAATAAATCAAGAGAGTGAACTGATAGCAAAATGATTAGATTGGGTAATGAGAGTTAAACAATATAATAGATCATGTAAATAATCAAATAAGGAATTTAGATGAAGAGAGATCCCATGTAAGGACTTGGTTATCTATTAAAAGGCTTAAGATCTGATTGTAATTGTGGGTTTTTGTTAATTGAGAGATTACAAATTCCATAATTCAATTAGGGGTTATGATTTAGGGTTTAATGATTATAACTCGAGAGAGAGTAATCTACCCTTCGAAAGTCTAAGACTGATACCGTATTAACTCAAAAGTAATCATGTTAGCATTTGATGATAAGATAAATCACCCTGCTTATATTCGACTAATCTTCCTTGTGTAATTTCCATTGTTAACTTGGTGGTGCTCAATTCGATAATCTTTGTGTGTTAGTTTTATATTTTTATTACAATTAATCATCTTCACGTGTTTACTTTTCTATGCAGTTTTTTTTCTTTTTAATAATTCTTTAGGACTTAGACAATCGTAATTAGATTAGTTCCACAACTCCTCGAGGGATCGACACCTCACATATGACACCCACGACTTGTGCTCTTGTAGTATTTTGAGGTTTTTAAATAGATTAAAACTTGCCTCAACAGAGGATAGGGATAAAGAGATTTGGAAGACCTTTTGGAAGGTTAAAAAGAACATCCCACTGTGAGAAGCAATAAAGCAAGTGTCGAGGTATGCGAAATTCCTTAAGGAATTGTGTATGAACAAAAAAAAGTTAAGAGGTAATGAAAAGATTAGGATGAGTGAAACTATTTCTGCGGTTTTCAAAAAGAAAATACCTCCTAAATGTAAGTGTAGGGAAACCAAGTCGGGATCTGTTACTGATTGCAGCGGAATAATTATGAAACTTTTTTGTATTTTGATTTCCAAAAACCAAGATCACTTTAATTTTATAAAATGATTAACACATAATCATAATAAAGCATGAATTTAAATTCATGCTTTATTCCGAAGCTTGATCATAATCTTGTCGTATCCCTCGAATTATTTCCGAAACTGATCTGTCTCAACCACCATAGTCACACAAATGTTTGGTCTCTAATGGTATCCACATAATGAATTAAGAGAACTTTGTAACTCTTACAAAGAGGATTAAGCTAGAAATGTTAGCTCCATAGAGCTTAAGCCTATTTATAATAAGCTTTGGACATTTTAGTAATTTAATTGAAATTAAATTCTAGTTTCAATTAAACTTTAATTAGAATTACAAATAATTCTAATTAAATACTAATTATTCCCATATAAGATTCAATATCTCATATTGATCCTTATTATTAAATATCTCATATTTAATCATAAAGTTTCTTAAATTTTACAATCAAGTCCAACTTGATTAAATTAACTTTGCTCTCTTCAACCCATTTTATATGTGAGACCCATTAGGTTCCCAAATATGTTGTCAATGATTATAAATTATAATTCTAATTCATAATTACAATTAGATACATTAAAACTCCTTTTAATTTATCTTTAATTCTCCAATTAACAATTTATAATCATAGATTAAGATTGGTGTCTAGCAAAGCATCATGACCACCCAAATATTTAGGAATATCAAAGTGGTTTTGAATAACCTTTCCGTGCATAATTTTTTCATATAATTCAATCCTTTCATCATGCAATGTTTCGATTAGAGATAAAGCATGAAATTAATGTCTACTCTATTTTGAGTCTAATCATATTAGTTCTCTACCATTAGCTATTGATTCAGTTAATGATATTTTAAGACCATTTACAAAGCATCATTTCACCTTAGCCAAGGATTTCCCGAATCAATACTAATCGAGATCAACGTAACGTTCTCCCTAAATACTTTAGGGTGATGAATCCTATCTTGGTCACACAACTACCTCCATAAAGTTCATGATACATCCAATGACTACCAATTAAATGCCCCATGATTAAATATGTAACATCCCATTATCCCATGATTAGGGTTAGAATCCTAGGATACTATATATGAGAGTTTATTGAGAATTTAGAAATACATTTCATACATCATATGGCATACTCATACATGTTGACAATCATTAAAATAATTGTACATGCATTTCATTGACATTTTCCAGGTATAAGTGATTTTAATGCGATTAAAATGTGAATTGTGAATTATTTGTTTTGGAAATTGAATTGGTGAGTATTAGA
>JANQAP020000374.1:0-12663 GCA_026874005.2 Erythroxylum coriaceum
ATAATTACTGGTTTAATTATTCAAATTCGTATGATGCCATGTGGAGTACTGTAGTGATCGCACGTAGCGCTCCCTTATCTTAGGATATGTGTCGGAATGACCTACGGGCGTCCTGGTGCGTACCCTAGGGTGAGGGGGTGTTACATCTACCATATCTCACAATTCTAGCCTATTAAGTGCATCAAAATCAAAATATTTCAGGACTACTATTTGTTCAACATTAAGGGATTGGAAACAAATACCTTCCTTCTTTGTGTAGATTGGGAAGGGTGCTTTGAAATCCACTGCCCTATTCTTTTGCCCTCAGCCTGAGACTTGATTTTGTCCCAATGATTGATTGTGCTTCGATGACTACTTAATGTGCGGCACATTAGGTTGCAAGCAAGTGGAAGTTGGAATAAAGTGAAAATTTGGAAGTTGGTTAAAGAAGTAGGAGTGTCTGAAGGTTCTAAACTTAAAGAGAAAAAGTTAAAACAAAAATGAGTGAAAAAATGAAGTATGAAGTGACTATATAGGTGAAGGAAGGGTAAAATGGTAAAATTTTTAGTTGAAAATCACGTGGACAATTTTACCCTACTACAGCCACGATCACAACCTTCAATATTTTCACCAATCTCAGATTTTTTTTCCTTCTTTTGTGCTTCTACACATTTCTGAGATCACTTCCTAACTCTTTGTAGCTCTTTCACCTCTTTTTTGCTTCCTCGATCATCTAACTCATGTCAAAGTTTTATGGCTTCCCGACCTTATTTGGAAACGAAATAACCTAACTATGGAATTCAAACTATCTAAGCATCAAAGGAAATAACATGGAATTAACAATCCATGGGTTGCCTCTCATACAATACTTCCTTTAATGACGGTAGCTCGATGCTCTTCTTTTGCTCAAGGTGATTCAAATGAATAATGTAATGGTAGCGCAGTCATCGATCTTACCATTTACCCATGAGCTACCATGCCCCAGGTTGCACCTACCTTCTGTTTCACCTTCTTTCACTTTCTCCTTCGCGACCGTTTCTTTCTAAATGTATTCCCAAGATCTTGAATATCTTCCCATTGTCCTCAAGGTTCGATTTCTTTGATGTTAGCTGGAAGTAAGGGAGGACTATTGTCATTCTTCGATACAGTGAAGGTTATTTGATGCTTTCCAACCCTCAAGAGTTAGTTCACCCCTATCATCAATTATTAAGCAAGTAGTAGCCAAGAATGGTCGTCCAAGGACATAGGGGTTTCCATATCTTCACCAATATCCAATACAAAAAAGTCTGTGGGGAAGGTAAATCAATCTGTACTTGCACATCCTTAATAATACCCTTCAGTCGATGAACTATTTTGTTCTCCCTCTTTACTAACATTGTAATGGGTTCTAACTCTTCTAACCTCAATTTTTGACTAAAGGTATAGGGAATCATATTAATACTCGCCCCCAAATCTGTGAATGCCCTGTCTACGACGAATGCCCTATCTATTTTAACTCCATTGATACTGCAAGGAATGGAAAAATCCTGTAGTCCTCTTTCTTCTATATTATATTAGGGTTTTCTTCCACTATGTGCTCTTTAACCTTCTTATTGATTGATTCCCTTAGTGTAAGCCTCGTTTGTAGATGTTTCGTTATGTCATCAACATTATTTAATTTAGCCTCCTTAGAATTCCTCATCACCCTACTTGAATTTGACTACTACTGAGCTAAAATAGGATACAAAAATTTAGGTCGAGGTTCCTTGATAGGCTTAATTACGAGCTCACTTAGAAGGAATTCCATATTTGCTTGTCCTTCTCCATTGTCTCCATCTTCTTTTGTATGTTCGAGTTTCTTTTCCTGAGACTAAGTAAAGGCCATGATTCGTTCATTTGGGTTAGATTCGGTATTGCTTGGAAATTGCATTTCGAGTTGAAATTGCCTCTACTAGTTCACCTACTTGGACCTCCAGATTGTGTATTAAAGAGGCGTGGTTCTTAGTGACTTGCTCGAACTTGCTTTTAAGTCTCCTATATGCATCCCCCACGCCTCTAATTTATCTAAAATCCTATCTAACTTGGATTCCATTGAACTCGATTTATCTTGTTGAAAACCTGATTATCTTTGGGGTCTGAATTGTCCTCCAACATTGTTCTTCCAAGAGAAGTTAGGGTAATTCTTCTACCTAGGGTTGTATATGTTAGAGTAAGAATTGTTTCCCCCTCTTCGTCCATATTGAGCTCCCATATATTGCTCCAGATCGTTATCCTTCATCAAGAAGCAGTCCACCGTATCATGGTCCATCTGTCTACAGAGTTTATAGTTTAGTTACGCGAATTTTACCAAAGCTGAGGACGAAGCCTCATGTTGTTGAGCTGGTGAGTTAAGTTGTCAATTTTTGCCTGCATCTCCATCATTTGATCAATATTTATAACTCCGTTTTGTTCTCAGAAGGTAGTAGGTTGTCTACTCCGCTCGTTCGTCCATAGGCAACTATTACTCACCATTTCCTCTATCAACTCTTCTAGTTCATCTATCGTCTTTCTCATCAGTGATCCTCCTAAAGCTACATCAATCGTGCCTCTAGTATATGGGGTTACTCCATTATAGAATGTTTGCAATAAGAACTTCTTACGTAAGTTATAGTGTGGGCATTTTCGTTGCAAGTCCTTGTATCATTCCCACACATCATAGGTCGATTCCCTGTCACTTTACTAGAAATTGGTAATCTCCTTAATAATCTTAGTGGTCTTGGTAACGGGAAAATACTTGTCTAAAAAGGTATGAACTAGTTAATCCTAAGTGGTGACATTGGTTGAGTTAAGAAAGTGGTACCAACCCTTTACTCTATCTCTTAAGGTAAAGGGGAAAAACTTAATTGAGACCACATCCTTCGACACATGATGGTACTAAAAGGTATCATAGATTTCAACGAAATTTACTATATGTACATTGGGATCTTCATTCGTTAGTCTATAGAATTGCACACTCTGTTGAAGTATTTTTAAAAGGGCTGGTTTAATTTCAAAAGAGGCTACTTATATGGGTGACATAGCTACTCCTTGGTTAGCTGCATTGAACCCTAGTCTCATGAAATCCATAAGGGTTCTTTGTTGATGTCCTTAGTTCACTCCATGATCTAAATCTTGCTGAAATTCCTCAGCCATTGTTGCTTTTGTACTTTCTTCTTCTTCGCCGAGCTTTCCTAATTAATCGTTCTAATCGAGTGATATCTAGCTCTAAGGTTTCAACTGCACAACTCAAACTTCTTGTGACTCTTGTGTTCATGCAGGAGCATAGATTCAGAAATAAAATGAAAGAACAGAAAATAAAAACTAACTAAAACACCTTAGACTAAAAAATTAAACTAATTGCCTCCCCGGCAATGACGCCAAAAACTTGATCATGTTTTGGATGTGTGGAAGTTTTAATTATTAACTCTCGATAATCTGCAAGTGCACGGTTCATTAGCGTAGTACCAAAGGTGTCGATCCAACGAGGAGGGAACTAATCTAATCCAAAAATCTAAGGCCAACAAATAACAGAAATTCAAAATATAATGAAACTAATACGAGAATTTAATGCAATCAATCAAATTAAGAATCAAACATTAAAATACTAATTACTAGTCAATTGCAACAGACCCAAGAATCAACTGAAAGAAATTAACAATTGAGAGAAAGAGAATTTTATCCATAGTTAATGCTAACCTAACTGATTATAAATTATTGGATTGTTGTTTCTAGACTATTCTAGGGATGAATACTCTCCCTCGAGTTATAACCATTAACCCTAAATCATAAACCCTAATCAGATTATGGAAGTTGCAATCTCTCAATTCATAACCTATCCAAAATCTTAATTAGCTCTGAAGTTCCTTAATAAACTATCGGAAACCTATACAAGATCTCTCTTCGCACAAATTCTCGATCTGATTCAATTCTTGTTTCTATTAAATCACCTAACTCTTATTTGTCCAATTTAATTATTTTTCATTCGATTCACCCTCTCAATTTATTATCGAATTATGCAATCATATAATCAAACTACAACAATATCCAATAAACACATAAATAATCAGATTTTCATTAATTCAAGAATAAAATTTTGATGGTGAGTTTAGAACATCCTGGACATTCTAGATCATATTATCAACTATTCAATCCAATTTTATACAATGATAAAACAGAAAATAACAGGAAATACAATATAAAATGGATTACGAGAGGCAGCGATGTTGAGAAACCTCCTGATCCGAATCAGCTTCTTCTCCTCTTCTCTCTTCCTTTTTCTCTCGATGATTTCTCTCTAGGGTTTTCAAGGTAGCTGATGCAAAAGCTCCCTCTCTGCCTCTTTTGATGTTCTTTAAATATCCTCTTATATTTTGGGTAACCTTAGGATTTTTTGGGGGTCTGAAAGGTCCAAAAAATCTCTCAAAACTTAACATTCTTGAGTGTCTACATGTCTGCCCGACGTAGGTCATGATCATGGGCCATTCCCTGGGCTTTTGTCACGATCTTGGCCTGACATGCCACAATCATAGGCTGGCCTGAATGTCTCCAAAACTCCTTTACTCTTCGATGTTGAGCCTGAAATATTAGCAAACACATCAAAGTACCTTAAAAACATAATATTTAAGCTCAAAGACTTGTACTAACCCATAAAATACTTAAGATATAAATAATTAATAAATTAACACAATTATAACCTAAACACATACTCAATGATTGAATCAATAGCTAAACATATATCAAACTATGCACTAAAACATGATGCAATTTACACTTATCACATACCTGTGTAGTTGGTAATTCAGAATTCTCAAAATGTTTATGTGACTTAATTTCAAGTATTAATCTCATGTCTTTGTCAAATTTTAGGAAATTGGGGCTAGGAGATGTGAAGTTGACATCCATGCTTATACTTGGCAGATCAATCTATAAAGAAAACATTTGGCGTGATGGAGGAGATGCTAGTAAAAGAACATAAGTTTATTATTCCTATGGATTTTTTCATGCTAGACTTTAAAGAGGATCGAAACTTTTTGTTACTAAATGGAGGGGTTGAGGAGTTCAGTCGAAGATGCCAAGAGGCGATCACCCAGACAGCTTAAGGCCCATAGCCTAAACAATTGGCTAGGAACAATCAGAGGGTCAATAGTCTCTGCCATTACAGGTCCTTATCCTTTTGTTGAGATGGCCCTCTATTTATAAATGTAGGAAGAGTTTTGGTTGATGTCTATGAAGGGAAACTCATCCATCTGATTGGCAACAAACAAATGGAATCTAATATGAATAAAGTTTTGAAGAATTCGAAGGAGGGTGACTCTTACATGAAAATTGAGGTAGTTCATGAATGTTTAAAATAGCAAAATGAGGGGCCAATTACAGAAACTATGACGAATTATTTATATTCACATTAAGTTCAGATAGTTTCTACCTCTAACAAGAAAAACTATTTCAGTTATTTGAAGATTCAAAGAGTTTTGTTATTACTGATTTTAGTAAAAGTTTGTTATCTAAAAGGCATTAATAGAGTTATTTGGTTTAATTAATTCATAGATTATATATTTGTTACTATCTTACAATATGTAGCTTATTCACAGGCTATTAAACTATTATGTCTAGAAACTAATAGACGCAAGCCATTAATTGTAGACCCTGATTGATAGTAAATGTAAAGGGTAAATTAAGCTAACGATGTTAAACAAATACTACTTGGGACACAACCTAAGAATTATGATAGGCTTTATTTTTAACTCCATTTCATTTTGTTTCTATTTTAATGTTATCATAGGATTTTATTGATTTTTTATGTGTTTTTGTGGTAGGATAAAAATCATCCTGACATGATTATTCATATTTATCATGTTAAGGTATACATGTTTTAGTGTTAGGATAAAAATCATCCTGATGTGATTATGCAAATTTATCATGTTAAGTTATGCGTATTGAAGTTTTGTAACTTTAAGTGATCAATTTTTAAATTTTTTCCAACTATTTTTCATGTTATGCACCGTCATATAGACTTACACAGTCTCTGAACACAACTGTGTACATTATAGATCTTTAAAAAAATTTCAAACACATTCATAGAGAGTTACACACTCACTAGACATGCCCGTTACAAGGTCAAATACACTACCATATATATTATCGTGTTAGTGCATAAAAACTTGCATGTCTATGTCCCTTTAATTTTGAAGAGTCAATGATATGGTCATCTATACGACTGCATAAGTCTGTGATAGCTTTTAAAAGGCCTTAATTTCTTCATTTCTCTCATTTTTCCTCTCTTCCAACGCACCTCCTGTCGCCCCTCTCCCTATCCAACCCACTTTTAGCATTTTTCTTGCCAAATTGTGATAGCAAATTTCAAGCATAATCATAGGATAATGATAAGCCAAAGAGGCACCAAGAAAGAGAAGAAGGTTCCTCTAGAGAAGGTTCCTCTAATGACCTAAGGCGAGGTCGCCCATAAACATGAGCAAGCTAATGTACTCCAACTACCATATCAACTTAGTATGCTACTGTTCAATATCTGAGCCTATGAGGAGCAATAGCAATGGCTTAAGGATAAGAGTTTGAGACTGGCAAAAGCATTGAATGGGAGGTGCTACAGTTGGTCAGGTTGGTCTTGCAGGTTTGGGATCTCATAAGCATTGGAATATGGTCTCATTTTTACAAGATTATGGAGCCCTCATAATGGGAGCTCACTCTTGAGGTACTCTCCACGTTCTTTATTAAGAAGGTCTATTACAACTAGGATTGGCCTAGTATGATCTAGTTTTAGATGATGGGGGAGATGGTTTTTATGAGTTATTTAAAGTTCTTAATGACGATGGGTTTGTATGAACAGGAGTTCATGGGGATGCCACACTATATAGCCTTGGGATAGAATTCCCATATGGGATGTCTCCTCGACATTTCTAGAGTACTATTAGTAAGGAAAACGAGTACAAACCCAGTAGATCCAAAGTTTCATCCTTACGACATCCCACACTTAGATATGTACATAGATTCTGGGTCATACATTGAACGGGTAGGGTAATAGCTATAGAGTCATTGAAAATCTGGACGTGTTCTATTTATAGTGCATGAGAGAATGGGCTCATATTCATCTAGGGCATGCTTTGGCCAAATTATTTAAGATATTCATCTATGGCATCCTTTGGCCAAATTCTTTAAGCATCATAGTAAAGAGAAGAAAGTCAGGATGACATACATCAACCATATGTGACGAGATTAGCACAAAGGATGGAGACTACCATTGATGCAAATGGTTGATACCATAACGACTCTAAATCTAGATGTGATGAAACACATGCACATGGTACGTAGACAACGGGGACTAAAAAGTGACATCTGTCACTTGATTGGATTCTAGACAAGCAAACCACATCATTGCCCACACATAGTTGAGCATCCACCACAACTGAGCTCACTGCCATCCCAGATGGGAGGATTAGCATAAAAGGAGGTTAGTGTGGAAGTACCCAGGGTGCCGAAACCTCACTAGGACCAGCTAAAGATAGCTCTGTTAGAGAAACACATAAGAGAGATTTTGGGTGCTGAGCATAACAGACCGCATTAAATGAGCGAATAAAACAGCTCGAAGCTCATGCTAGATACATGGCGAAGCAACTAGAGAGGAGAGAGGCCTATGATAGGGCAATGCTGGAATAGCTAGAGAGGAGAGATGTTTATGAAGAGGCATTATTAGAGTGGCTCGAAAGGTAAGAAGTCAACGATAGATAGATAGAAGAGGCATTGGTGTCGATGGTGGGACATCTTGGGATATCCATCCCTCCTTCACCATTTAGATTGGCTACATCATCTTCAGTTCCATAGTAGTTTAAGGTTGCACGACTCGAGGATCCTCATTCGATAAACATGTCGAATTCACATAAGGATTGATGGATGTTAATTTTGATTTTTTTCTCTTATTATTTGTGTATTTTTATTTTTTTTCGTTAAGTTATTTTACTTTGTCTAAACATTAGTGGATTTTTATTTATGTTATGTTATTTTTGTTTCAATGTTCTTTATTTATTTTCTTTTATCACTTAATTTTCTTTTGTTTATATTTTGTAAGGCTATATGTATTTAAAATTAGATGAATCTTCTTCAACTTAGGACTCTATACATATTCTTATTCAAGGCAATACCAATCAAACCTTTCTCAATTTTTTATTGTAATTTTATTTTTATGTTCTTCAATTGTTTACAATAGAGACAATGTAAAATTTAAGTGTAAGGAAGGGAATTTAATTGTCTTAAGTTTATATTAATTTTTTAATTAAATCTTATTAATTGATATCCCAAGTTAGTTAAAATTTGTCCATAATACCTCATATCATTATTGATTATTGAATTGAATTAATATGTCAAAGGATGAAAGTTAGAATAACTTGATTTTATAGTTATATTATTAGTAATCATTAAGATAATCAATTTGAATAAAATTTGCATATTATTTAGACATAAGATCATTTTTGTGAGTCTTTAACTTTAAGAGAAAATACATCATTATTTTAAGCTCCTTTATTCTTTCAAGTGTGTTCTTATGCATAGTTAGATAATTCTAAAACTTTGTTTTATTATTCATATTAAGATCACATTTGTTAAATTAGAAACCTTGAAATGATAAAGGCATTTAGGATAAACTTTTGTTTAGCCTATTTTCTTCTTTGTTATATTACCAAATTTTATCCTTTAGGAGTAACCAATTTTAAGACTTATCCTTTTCATTGACTATAACCAGGTTATTATCCCTTACTGTATTTTTCTTAAAGCCTTTTTTATTATTTTTGAACCCTGAAGGCTATTTACATTTACTTGATTGCTTGAAACTTAATATTTGAAAAGGCCCAATATTTTTTTAATTATTAGTAAAAAGAAAGTGTAAAAGTTATGGTACCAATGAAATTATGGTGAAAAAGACCTATATTGTGAAGAACTAAGGTTTATGTAATTTTCTTTATGAAAATTTTCTTCAATATTATCATCTTTTTTATTATCCCTATTATACCCTAACCTAAGCCTCAATAAAACCCTATAATAAGACCTTTTGATTTTTGTTTCTATTTTACTTAGAAGTGGTGGAGATATGATTTTATTGCAAGCTTATAGCTAAAAATCCTTTTATGCATTGATTTGAAAGGTTTTATATTTTCACATTAAACACTTTGAGTACATTGAGTGAATCATTAGCAGGGGTGTAAAAATTTGTACTTTTGATTTCAAAAATATTATCTATGTGATTGCTCTTATATTGACTTATATATGAAGGTTGGTTCTACAATGACTTGAATCTAATTGTATGTTAATTTGATTGATATGATATGATAATTAAGAGTGTGGATGAACAGGTGGAGGTTAACAAGGTAAGAATGGTTGTAAGTTTAATGAATTAGAATATAATTTGCTTGAGGACAAGCAAAAGTTTAAGTATGGGGATATTTGATAGACAATTATTGGTCTATATTTATCTATCAATTTAATATATTTTCCTTGTTATGTAAGAGTTTTATACATCACAAGAGGTAGATTAGAAGTGTTGGAATTCAGAAAGAGGCAACAAGAGTCATCAGAGACACCTAAAAACGAAGAGCAAAAAAATATAAATATTCTACACATCGTAAAGAAGAAGATCAAGTAGTCGAAATATTAAGTGAACTACAGCTTTCCAAACTTTCCAAATCGAGGCTTTCAAGCTTATTCATTAATTTCTTATTCTATTCCATTACCTTATTTTGATCATGATTATGGAATTTTAAACCTATATTTGGGTTTATTCTTGAATTGTTTTGTTTAACTTATCTCTTATTAAATTCAATATAGTATTTCTTTAAGGTAATTGTTGAGATTATACTTAATAAGAAATCTAGAGATTAAATCAAAGTTTTCTATGTTAAATTGCACAATAAAGTTGGTACCTTAATAGACTTACAGATACTAGGCTAACAAACAATTGAATATAGATTTTAATTATGAGTTAATTATCCTTAAGATTGCTTCAAATCCAATTGAGTAGTCAAGAGTAGTTTGGAGAGTTAAGAGATTTCAACTCAACTATTATCTATTTCAATCGAGATTACTTGGTTAAATCTCAAGGAAGGGTAATCAAAACCTTAAGATATCTAGGATCAAGATTAACAAAGCAAAAGGAAAACAAAACAAGGATAGAATAACTCCAAAGTTTCCATTATTGATTAACTTCGCTCTTATTGTTATCTTTACTAGTTAAGTTATTAAGTTTTATTAATTAATTTTAATTTTAACTAATTCAATTTTTATTACCTTAGACAAAGTGCATTTAAATTGATAGGTGACTAAGCTAGTCCTCGTGGGAACAATATCTTGTATACTATAATATACGATCTTTATATTTACGATATTGCATACATTAAAATAGGCAAACATTGATTAATCTAGTGATGTTGTTATTAACTCTTTCTTAGGATTGACTATGTTATTTTTTGTGTTTATTTGTAAACGATTTAGATAGGCCTACTAGATTATTCATATATGGATTCATTGGCAGAATCTAAATTGCAATACATAATCATAGTACATCATATTCACATATGGTAAACTAATGGTCGACTATCATTAAAGACAATATAGTACAGGTTAAATGACATAAGTTTCTTCGATTGTTGCTTAGAGTAACCCGTTTTCTTATTATGTAATGCAATTGTCACACTAAATCTAGAGAGCTTATTTTAGGTTGTCTAGTAACTAAACCTAATTAAAAAATCTTGTTTAAATTAGATATAATTTAAGGGAAATTGGGGTTAACAAAGATTATTTTTAATCTATGATTAATAATGTCAAAGAGGGGTATGAGAACAACATGATGATTGATTAAGCACATTTGTGTGAAGATCGACGTTGAATTGTGAACTTGATTCAAAACCCACTGATTAATCGTAGTAATTTTCTAATGTTTGATTTTGTTTATCTCTAGTAGCTTAGTTTTACTTTATTCTCTTAATTTAATCCATCCAAATCCCCTCTTATTCCGATATATTTATTGATTCATTTTAAAAGCTAAACATTTATTCTATGTGGTTACTATCTTTTCTCACTACTACTACAAATTTAGTTATGTAAAGATATGTTTTATTTTTTGATATGTTTGATGTGCATCAAGAGTTTTGGAATTGTTGCTAAGGAGTAAAACGATTTAGTTTTTTTTTTACATTAAATGGTTTTTGATATATATTTGTTCATAATTGACTTTCATAGTTGTTTCTTGATCTTTTATGTTTGTTACTAGTAATGAGATCTTATCAAGACCATTTATAATTTGATTCAAAGATTAAAAGGACATTGTAAAGGTTGCCTAGGGAAAACAGAGCAACTCCAAGAATAACGCAAATAATCAAGTTAGAAGAAGCTATGTCCAATCTAAGAACTTTAAGAGAGTTAGTTACCCTCACACTTTGACTCAAAGGCCTTTATGCATCACTTTTCCAAATTTTACTAAACATATTATTTTTGAGCTTAAGTTTGGCTTAATCCATGTTTTCCATAATTTTCATGGTTTTGCAAGTAAGGATGCTTGATTGGTTTATTTCTATACCAATATTAATTTTACCGTAAGTGCACAACGTAGTTGTAGCTAATACTAACAAGTAGGGGTCGAATCACACGAAGACAATGAATACTAATAATTACCGTTATCCTATTATCTAGCCTACGAATTTGATTTTGTTTTTTAATAAAGAAAATAATAATTAAATAATTAAAGTAAATAGGAAACAATATTGAGTAAAGAATAAAGAAATCACTTAGAAATAATCAATATCAAGAATTAGTGTCTAAGTTATGAATCCCTCTAAAACTCTTAAATAATTGACCTTTTATTATGCAATTGTTTTATTGAATATTGGACTGTGAAAATTCCTATCATATACTGATAACTCACTTGAGACTACTAACAACTAATCTTAGAATTATCAACCGATATTATTCAGGTTAAAGGGAATAAGATTTACCGATTTGTGAATTCCAATATTAAGTTTAACCATAATCTAGAGGATTTATGTCGACCTGTCTCTAGGTTTGCAATCAACTCCTTTCAGTTATGGTAAATCTATTCATACGCAAGATTCTCAATTTCTATATTATGAAATCAAATTATGTACTAATATTTCGGATCTATTAGAACATATATTAAATACATAATTGAATAGCAATAGATCACTAAAAACAATTACATTGGATAAAAGAATCAAAACATGTTATAGCACAAACTATGGTTCATCTCACTTAGACACTAAAGATCTTTAGTTACAAATGATAGAAAACAAAATCAAACAAAAATAAGTTTTAAGTATTTATCATTGTATGGCAAAAGCTTCGGAGCCCGGGACATTATAAGGAATACAACCTGCATTCTAATTAATCAATAAATGCAGGAAAAGTATCTCAAGTAGTTTGCTCACTTCCCTAACTTTAGTGATGGAGAAAGGAACAAACAAAAATATTATTTTCCATTCTACTAGGTTAAACCTGGAAGATATGTCAACACAACATGCATTGGATAAAAAAAACATATAACAAGATGCTGCTCTAGACAGACATCGGTGAAGAAATTAAGTAAAACACTAGTCCAACACTTTGGAGAATCGAGGAGTTTCAGTAATTATATATATATATATATATAAATCGTTGCTTCTTCCTTTAAATATA
>JANQAP020000377.1:410-16366 GCA_026874005.2 Erythroxylum coriaceum
TTGATACACCATAAGCATAACGTGAGCTGGACAATAAGTCGATTGACTAATCTAAGATTTATGTTTGAGAAATTGAAATGGGACGAGGGATAGATCATATGATCGTACTCATATACAGATTATGCACTCTTTTATTGCCATTCATCTACTGTAACTTCAATACCATGTATATATGTTGAAGTAGAAAAATAAAAGGTTCCATGATCCTAAAACATAAGCTTTGTTTTTAATAAACAAATGACACGCCTAACTCCATATATCCTATTGTCCTTTATATAAAGGAAAACATGTGGGGACAGAGAGGCGAATAGCGTCACAAGCTCACTTATTGAGTTTTTGTGTGGACTCCAAAAAAAAAAGAGTGGTCCAGTATCATCAGACGATACAACCGTGCAGTTATCAGACCAAGTTGCTCATAAGATCATGCTCTGGTTGGTGGTGCTGGCTGCTGAGAATTAGGAGCATGAAACACGAGCACGGAACACATGGTGGTAGCAGTTTCTTTGTGGATGGGACCTGACAAGTTTCAGATCCGTAGCTGTATTCGTGAGTGTTGTAGCTTTCACAACTTATCAATTATCATAACCGCCTGGACTGATCGGATAAGTAAGTACGTGGTGGTCTTCAACTTATACTTCGTTTCTTCAGATGTTATAACAGCTGGCACATAGCCCACTCATGTCACTACTTGTCACTTGTCTGGTGGCTTAATAATACAAATAATAATATATGAAAATCCCATAAGCTTTTTAATAACACCAGTCTGTTTCACGAAGACGACAAATGTTTCACCTCAGAAAGAAAGGGTTAAGATTTTTTATACTAATTATTCTGTTCTAATCATATTTGTATCGCTAATATAACATTGTTTTATGTTTGAATGTATATAAAATGACGACGCATTAAGAATGAAAACATAATTAGAGTAAAGTAATTGATACAGATAATCAGCCCCGGCCCTGGACAGGGGCAAGTTGGGCCTCTACTCAGGGCCCACTTTTAATAGTTTATTAATATTAAATTTTTAATATTAAATTTTTTTTAATTTATTTTTAATTAAAATTAAGGGCTCATATCTCCTCTTTCACTCCGGGCCTACAAAATTTCAGGACCATCCCTGTAGATAATATCTTCTCGGAAAGAAATATCTCTCCCCTAATTGTTATAATTAAATTTGATTTAAGATTGTAAAAAAGTGTATTACTTTGTTGGAAGAACCGTGATACTACCTAACTCTATAGCAAAGCCATGGGAAGTCCATTGCGTTTCACCAATTAAAGTTGTGGTGCTGATGGGTTGCTTCCTTTTCGATTTGTGTATTATATTATACTTTTTTTTAATATAAGATCATGAAATTAAATATAGAAAGAACAATTATACATACTCTGTTATTAAATAAATAGGAATAAAATTATTAAATCGAAAATTAAAAGCTCTCATCATCATATCGTCTTTCTTTCCTCCGCTATTATTACTCTACACCCCCGGTCCCCAACCACACGCTTCTATTGTCGGTCTCTGACTATTTTCCTCCTTTTTCTCGCTCTTTCCACAGTTTTTTTTCTTCCTTCTCCCCCAGACTTTTCAAATCTCTCTTCATTTTTCCCCTCTCTCCCTTTTCTCTAACGTAATTGATGTGCGTCTCGCGCTAATTCGGATCTTTTGTTCTTTTTCTCCCTGTATGTTGGGCGAATTTCGCTGAATTGCTCTCGTTTTCTGGAATCCGAAGGTAATGAATGTCAGCTTTTGATTTGATGAGGAATTGTGTTGATACGCATGGGTCGTTTAGGTGTATCTGTTTTTTCGAGGGTTTGCTATATTTGTGCTGTTGTTTGTTTATGTTGGTTTGTCGGGATAGCATACCTTTTTCTTGTTTTTAATTTGCTTATTTCTCAAAGATTGAAACTTTTTTCGCTTTCAATACTAGTTTTGGCATCCAACGGCATTCAATTACATCAAAACAAAGGCTTGCATGCATGGATTTCAAGCATATCTATGTTATAATTATGATTTACTCGAATGCAGGGAGACTCCTATTTTACGAGAGTAGATGCTTCTTGGAATGGACGGTTCAGAGACATAAATTTATTAGTTTGTGTATTGGATTCTGAATTCTTTGCTCAAAAGTAGATTGCCCAGTCGGCCATTTGATCGAAATAATATACAGGCTTTGCACAATGGACGTTCATATAAGCTCGTTTGTGTCGAGATTGCAAATGCTTTCCACATCTGACCATGCCTCTGTGGTATCCATGAACCTCTTCGTAGCGCTTCTTTGCGGTTGTATTGTGATCGGCCATCTTTTGGAAGAGAATCGTTGGATGAACGAATCCATTACTGCGCTTATCATTGTTAGTTTCTATTCTCGCCCTTGACTTTTTCTTCCTTAAATTTTCAATCTTGAAGTCAATTACTCGACAATTCTCCTAGTTGGTTTGTGGGTTTGTGCTTGTATTGTCTTTGAGATCTCCTTGCTGGTACATCACTGATCTTTTCGTGGATTGTTGGCAGGGTGTGTGCACTGGTGTTGTCATATTGCTAATCAGTGGCGGAAAAAACTCACATCTTTTGGTCTTTAGCGAGGATCTTTTCTTTATTTATCTTCTGCCACCTATTATCTTTAATGCTGGGTATGTTTAGCGTCCTACTTATTTTTATGCTGTAGGTTGTCATGTAAACAGTTCAAGAAAAATGCCCCTCGAGTTAGCATAATTAGTAAATTTGTGTGCATTTATGGAATCTAACTTTTTGCCTTCTTTTTCGTGGTTGGTGGGCGGGTGGCGGTTTCTCAGTTTCCTTGCGATTATATTTTGTTTTTAGGTTAGTTGACTGTATTGTACGTGTCAGATTTCAGGTGAAGAAGAAGCAATTTTTCCGTAACTTCATGACAATCATGCTATTTGGAGCTATTGGAACGTTAATATCTTGTTGCATCATATCTATAGGTATGACTGAGATTGTTAGACATCAATCTTATTGCTACTTTGTAATTTTTATCAAGCTTGTCTGTATACCCCATGTCAAGCAATTTAGATTTTCTGTAGGTAATACAGACTTGAAAAGGGCGATGCTTTGTTTTGTTCCTTTTACTTGTACTGTTATGATTCTGTTATTATAAGTAATTAAATATGACCATACTTCAATTATCCGAATTATATAAGATTTCTTGGATGGCCATTTGTTTATTTGAGTAATCTATATAATTGTTTCAAAATTCTCATGTCATTCCTGGAACAAGATGGAACTATTGAAAATTAGATCATTAACTTTGTTTTCTTGAATTTGTCATTTAGAGGCCCTGTGTTTTATGATTGCAGCCTAAATTTAACATATGGGATCTGTTTCTGTTGGTTTTGCTATTCCTTGTCAGAATGGTTCTTGTGTGGAGCAGCATTTATAAGTGTTGCATTTTAAATGTTTTCTATATCAATAATCGCTATGCTCAGGGTATATATGATGACTAATTAAAGATTTGGAATAATACTGAATTTTAATCTACAGGTGTTATACTAACCTTTGCAAAATTGGATATCAGTTCGTTTGATATAGGGGATTATCTGGGTAATTTTTGTATTTCCTTGATTCTTTCCAATCTCAGTTTTGTGTTTCTTCCTTGAATTTGTGCCAATTCAGTTATGTGAATTTTCAGCGATTGGTGCTATATTTGCTGCAACAGATTCCGTTTGCACGTTGCAGGTCTGTTTTGATCGAAGTAATTCCATTGTTTTAGGTTTATAATAATATACATGCAGATAGAAACTAAAATTGTTCCATATCATGTAATGCAGGTCCTTAATCAGGATGAGACTCCTCTACTTTACAGCCTGGTTTTCGGAGAGGGTGTTGTAAATGATGCCACATCAGTTGTGCTTTTTAATGCAATTCAGAGCTTTGATCTCAGTAATATCAGTCCCAGAATTGCTGGGCAGTTTCTTGGCAGCTTTTTCTATTTATTTTTCACAAGCACTATGCTCGGAGTGATAGTAAGTCTCTGTTGTTCTGTCTATCTCTCTCACGTAACCACCCAGATGCTCAATTACTACATAGACATACATGCACATGCACAGACTTTGTTCTTACTAAACAACAATTTCTGAAATTCATTTGGCTATTTGCAGGCTGGGTTACTGAGTGCTTACATCATCAAGAAACTTTATTTTGGCAGGTAGCTGAGCTAATTTTCAAAGTTCTCTCAGTTCTCCCCTATCATAATTCCATTCTCGTACAATAGGGAAAACAATTTGCTAAAATCAGGGTAGATGATTTGACATTTCAGTTAGATGGATGGATGATGGAGTCAGTTAAATTGCAAATATTTAGATGAAGTTTTGGAATATATATATATATATATATTTGAAAGCTTCATCTACATAAGCTTCATCTACATATATATTGAAAACTTCATCTATATATATATATATATATATGTAGATGAGGCTTTCAAAAAATATATATATATATATATATCTAGATGAAGTTTATTATTTTCCAGAACTTCTACAGTGCAAACTTTTGTACAAGGGTACTTTTTCACGTATTTGTGGGTGTTTAAATTTGTGAGTGCTTAAGATACATAGGAGTGTAAGATGCTAAAATTTGACGTTGATAGATTCCAACTCCCCTATTTTCTTAGTTTTCTTAAAAATTTCCTTGCTGTCTACAGAACAATAACTTTGTAAGTTCGCAAGGAAGGAAACTTTAAAATTTCGTTGGACCTTTTTATTTGGTATCTGATGCTCTTGATTTGCGAAGTGCACTTTTCTTCTCATCTCTTATGAATGCAATTGTGATCTTATATCCATTTCTCAAGAATTTTCTTAGTTGAATTTTTAACTGTAGATTCTTGATCTCTTTAAACATTGTTGATTCATTAAACTTACAGCACTAACTAAATGATGAATTAGGCATTCAACTGATCGTGAAGTTGCCCTAATGATGCTCATGGCGTACCTTTCATATATGCTAGCTGAGGTATGATTCTTTTTTAACTTTTATTATTTTCTGTTTTCTTCCAATGCTGTCACTAGTTTGGGAGTAACAGTTGGTGATTTCCTACTTTCTGCAGCTATTCTACTTGAGTGGCATTCTCACTGTATTTTTCTGTGGGATTGTGATGTCTCATTACACCTGGCACAATGTAACTGAGAGTTCAAGGGTTACTACCAAGTATGTCCTAGCGGAAATTCATTGAAGGTTCATGCAAGATGGTGGTTGTATTTTAATCTAGTTCAGTGTATTTCTCATAATCCTTTGAATCTCATCAAACTCACAGGCATGCTTTTGCAACCTTGTCATTTGTTGCTGAGATTTTCATCTTCCTCTATGTTGGTATGGATGCCTTGGACATCGAGAAATGGAGATTTGTGAGTGATAGGTATTTTAACTGGCCGTCTATAGTCTATTTATGCTTTCAACCACACCCTGGTTCCACATACATTATACTCTTAAGAAGTGCATTGCATAAAACTAATATACTGAGATACTTTCTTCCTTTTGTTGTTGGTGGTATGGGTTGAAGCCCAAAAACATCGGGTGCAGTGAGTGCAATACTACTGGCACTAGTTTTACTTGGAAGAGCAGCTTTTGTTTTTCCCTTATCCTTTTTATCCAACCTATCAAAGAAATCACGAAATGAAAAGATCAACATCAAGCAGCAGGTAAATCCTTATGCTTCTGTGATTTTACTGTACTTTTATCAACCAATCAAAGAATTGCCCTGAGGTTGATTTTTTCAGGTTGTGATATGGTGGGCTGGTCTAATGAGAGGTGCTGTGTCAATGGCCCTTGCATACAATAAGGTAACAATATATTGCTCCCCTTATTTTATCTTTCCAATAACATTGATAGTTATGTCTACATTTGTGACTATCTTCCTTGTGAGCGCAGTTTACAAGCTTGGGACATACTAATGTGCGAGATAATGCAATAATGATCACGAGCACCATCACAGTTGTTCTTTTCAGCACAGTGGTATGATTTCTCTTTGCTATGGACTGAGTAATTACAGGCTGCTTTTGAGTATCTTATAACATAATTTGGCCTGATGTCAATGATAACTGGAGATGAACCACTAAAAACAAGCCACTGGTTCTCTTTTACTTGCATCTTAGTCTTCATCAATTTTACAAATTTAGTGAGATGATTTTTGTTACGGAACTGAGTCATTTCCCTCTTGATTCTGAACAGGTGTTCGGTTTGATGACTAAACCTCTTATAAGATTTTTGCTGCCTCATACAAAAGAAATTCCGAAAAGTGTCACAGATGCATCAGATCCAATCTCCTCAAAATCAGTTGTAGTGCCTCTTCTTGGAGAGGGGCAAGATTCCTTGGATGATATTAGTGGCCCTCCTCGGCCAAACAGTTTACGTGCCCTCCTGACGACCCCAACACACACTGTTCATTACTACTGGCGCAAGTTTGACAATGCCTTCATGCGTCCTGTGTTTGGTGGCCGGGGTTTTGTTCCTTTTGTTCCTGGCTCACCGACAGAAAGGGGTACCCACGATCAATGGCAATAAGAGAAAGACAACCTAGATGTAAAATTTCTGTAAAGTCGATTGTTTTCGGAACAAACGAGCAATACACTTCGAAGCTGCTGGTGAGTGTTTTTGGCAGAATGTTGGCATGGGTTTTTAGGAAGCTGTGTATCATAATTGGCTCCAGCCTTTCTATGTACTATAAGTTTGTATATGTGATTTCCCTTGACCTGGGAGTATTGACTACATCCATAGTTCCTTGTAGAATGTGTCGCTATTAACTTTGCCAATGGAAAGATTATGTAATCAAGAGGGCTTGCCAAGTTCAAAGGATTAAGTGCATTCAATTTCGGAATGCTTGTTTTCATCGTACAGTTTCACTGCATCTACCTCTCTAGTCCCATTATATCATGATGTTTCTTGCCTATCGATCATCATTTCTGCCAGAATATCCTAATTTGTCCGTTCACATCATTTACTTGCAGGTCGGTTAAAGTTTATATTAACACCATAAACTGATTTAAACAGGCTAAACTAAGGTAAAGCTAATATCTTTAACCGTTCATTCAATCACAGTTGGTTTAAGATCGGAGGATTTAATTCTAATTACCATAATAACGTCTTACATAATTGGAGGGTTTGTCGGGATATTAGCAGCAAGGCCCGCTGGTGTTGCAAAATCCACCTAACTGATGCATTGCCAACTGATGAACTTGAAGCATTTGCCTTAAGGATTAGATCCATACCTTCATCCCCCCTAAAGAAGCTGTGTTCGCCACAATATGACGGCTGCTTTGACTGAAAGCAACCGCATCATTGTTATGCCCCGGGGGAGATGAGCCATGAGAAAAACGTGTTGGTGTTATATTGGTCCATAAATTGGACCTCCAGTTTCTCAACTTTATTATCCATTAATAGCTATAATGTTGGACCTATAGTTTGTCAACTTTATTATCCATTAACAGCTATAACGTTTAATAGTTATTATGCATATTATATCCTTTATCGTTTTAACATTCCTTTTGCTTTAATATCTATTAATGCCTCTTGTAATTGTTTATGCTATAAAACCCCTCACTTCTACTCTTTCACTCACTCCCACGATCACATTTCTGCTCACTTTTCCTAAATAAGGCACACATTTTCTTCCACATAAAAAAATACCTTTTATACAAATATCTTCTTGTCTTTTCAATTTTGCGTTTGTTGATTTTTATTAATTTCAGAGACATTTCTTACTCTTCCCTCTGGAGTGTACCCAAGCTAGTGGAGAAGGCATTCGGATCCTGTTATCATGCTGTACCGTAGAAGAGAAATTTTAGACTTAAGACAGTGATTTTTCACGCCGCCTTGCATCTCAGATAAATCATTCCAATTTAATTATTATTGATATTTTCGCTAACAATTTAAGTTAGAAATATTATTGTTGCGTTGCTACTAGTTGTTGAAAATTACTGCGATTTTGCCGCTACGTATTTATTTTGGTTGAAGTCGAAATACGATGTTGTTTCTTCGTATAGTTTGATTATTTTGCGCGAGACATTTCTGCTTTTGGATTTAATATGTCGTATACAAATGAGACCAACGTAGGTTCTACACTTACTGTTTCCCACATAGATTCAGCTCCTATCATTGTAGCGCCGAAAATTATACCTGACCTAACTAGATTAGAGCCTCTAGATGGGAAAAACTTTAAACGATGATCTGAAAAAATTTTATTTTACTTCCAACAATACGAAATCGATTATGTACTGTTTCAAGAGACTCCTAGTGACAATACTGACCCAAAGATTATTAAGTATAACCGTACCATTAGGGGAGTATTACTCAACTATATGATCAACCATTTGTTTGATATCTACTGTAACTATAAAACTGCTAAGAAAATTTGAGATACTTTAGAAGTAAAATATGGGACGGATGATGCCAGTACTAAGAAATATGCAGTTGCTAGGTGGTTAAAATTTACCATTGTTAATGATAAGCCTATTGTGGACCAACTGCATGAATATGAAAATCTAGTTGCTGAAATCATTGTCGAGAGTATAAACATGTGTAAGTTGTTTCAAGCTAATGCCCTTATTGAGAAACTACCTGCCTCATAGAATGAGTATAAAAACCAATTGAGACATAAAAAGAAAGACATGAAGCTTCAGGAGTTGATAGGACATATAAAGATTAAGAATGCCAACCATGCACAAGATAAGACCAAAACACTCAACCTTGTCCCTACTGTTAAGGCTCATGTGGTAGAACGTAGAAATGATAATAACTTCAAGAAGAATGGTGGACAAAACAAGTCTTTCAACAACAAGCAAGGTCAGTTTAAGCGCAAAATGATTGATGGTGACTGTTGATGGTACCACAAGTCAAGCCATCATGCTGCCAATTATCCAGCTAGAATCAACTATTAGAAGAAAGGCCAAGGATAGAAACCACAACGGTTCAAGAAAGGAAACCAAACGGTTTACCAACAGGGTAACCAGAAGAGCCTTGGTAAGCCTCAAGCTAATATGGTTGAAGCTGGTGATGACGAGATCCTTACTGCTATGGTGTCCTGACAGCGTGTTGTAACGCTAGTCAAAATAAAATAACTAGTAGTGGTGAGTCTAGGTTGATCCCACAGAGAGTGTGTGTAAAGTTTATGAAATGAAATTAACTAGTGTTTAGGTTTAACAGGGGGTTTTAGATTTAGAAATAAGAAAATAAAATAAAACTAGACTAATAAAAACAAATTAAAGAAAACATGTGAAAAATGATAAAAATAGGAAATTCGGTAGGGACTGGATTCTTTGGTTCAATCTCGACCTACACTCTAATTAAGCATATTTCATTGATTTGTTGTTCTCAAACCTCTCCTAGAAATTATTAATCGTGGGTTAATAATTAACCAGAGTTTTTCCTTAGATTTTGTTTAATCAAGATATGATCGTTGATTAAACCTAACTACCGAATAACCTATAATACAATCTCTAGATTTAATTAGGCAATAGCATTATAAATTAGGAAAACCGATTAATCAAGACAACAACCACATATGATGCGTCATTTAACCTAGGTCATGTTATCCCTATTGATTACGAATCATTAGTCGCTACACATGAATTTCAACATAACAATTACGGATTATATCGAAATTCTAGCAATGGGTATGCAATTAAACGATTCAATGAATGCATTAAAATCATCTTTTCACAATCCCAATGGGTTCATGCACAAATAACTGAACAATAACGAAAATCCGATTATCCATACACAAAACCCAAATCAATTAACATAGGATAACACAATCAACTTTTAATGAGAGAAAGAAACAACTAAAATAAGAAAATATACTTAACCCGAGTCGTCGACATTGATGTCACCTCCAAACTGGCGTCGGAATGTTTAGCCCTCTATGAGTCTCTCCCGAAAAAATGATTCAGCCCCTATTAATATTCCTATCGAAAACCCTTTTTGTTTCTACTTCACTACGCAACTCTCTTCTCTCCTTCACTATTCATTGATGTGACAAATTAAGTTTAAAATCCACCCTTACTGTTCACCTCCACTCTCTCTCACAGCTCTCTTCTGTTATTGAGCCACCAAGCCGTAGCTCTTCTCTTCTCCTCAGCCACTAAGTCGCAACCTCTTATCTCTTCACGCCCTCTCCACTGTTGCTCGATGTGACCAATAAACTAAAGGGTTTTTGGTCCACCGTCATTATTCATGTAACTTTCACTTCACCCTCCAAACACTGCTCCTATCTACGTGTTGTCTGCGTTTCCACAGGATGTCTGCGTGAAACGCAGACGTGGTCTGCGTTAAACTCATAATGCGTTTTGCTCTCCACCTTCTGTCATTTCGGTGCTGGGTCTCTCTTTATACGCTGTCATTTTGGACAACCTCTTTGATGCTTCTCCAATTTTTCACTTTGTTGGCTACATTATAGACAGCCTTCCTAGCTTTTAATAGCTTCAAAACTTCATACTTTAATCTTGTATTTGTATTCCATCATTAAATCTACATGTAAAATCAATAGGAACACAAACTGAGCAATTAAACACAAAAAATAGGAATGAATTCAAATGAAATAACATATAAAAATATAGCAAAATTCATTTATATCAAATACCCCCACACTTAGCTTTTGGCCGTCTTCGGGCAAAACATTAAAATTAAGCTCAAAGACCCAAAAACATTAACTCATTTCTCACATGTTCCAAAAATACATAACCATAAACAAAGATAAATGACTTTCAAAAATCATAGTAAGAACTCAACATTCCAAGTTTTTACTCATGATCAATCAACAAGCATCATTTTCAAAAATTAAGCAATCTAATGGTACACTCAACACCGTTCATGATCATGACAATCCACAACTTTGCATATCATTCATTTCTCCACCACTAATGTTCACATGCAAAATCATGAATCAAAGGACTTTTTAGGGTTGTAATGTGAGCAAAGGTAAATTGAGATGTATTTAGGTCAAGTAGCATGAAAGCCATTAAGCTACTGAAACAAAGCAACACTCTTCAAAAACTGGTTACCGTCAGCTATGACAAATGCAATATTTATATTTCACAACCCCATTCAACTCTCACACACCAACCACATGACGCATATACCAATCCGAAGGAGTCACTCATACAATTTATGCAAACAATACATTGAAACCACAAGAGTGAACCTTCCAAGCCAACATCTACCTCATATCTAATATACTCAAATAACCCATTCATCACAACTTTAGGATAATGCATTAATCATAAATAACTTTTCAACACATATACACATGCTCTTAGATACATTTATTTAAACAATTTTTATTCTTTTTCTTTTTCTTTTTTTTCTTTCTTTCTTTTCCTTTCTTTTTTTAACAATAAAAGAAACTACATTGACATGGGAATTTCAATGACAAAGCATCCCAACATCATAACAAACCCACATATATAGACACCCCCACACTTAGAATTTTGTACATCCATAAACTCAACAATCATAAATGCTCCACTAGCTTATGGCTTAGGTAAGACATTTGTGTAAGTATAAAGTATGTAATGTGGTTAGTTCACAAAGATAAAGTATAAAGCTTAAAGGGGTTTATCAAGGGAAAAATCATGTCAATGGATAGGTTATTTGGCTAATGTAGTTTATGAAAAACAAAGAATGCCTAATCATATCTATGTTAATGCATATGATAAAAATGTGGTCCTGAATAGAAATTCAATGCAAAATCAAGATGTACATGTAATGGAGGTCACATATTATCAAAAGACAATGAGACTGATATAGATGTTTCAGTCTAATAAGGCTTAAAATCTCACCGGCTTTGTCTATCACTAGTCACTACTCTATTAAAGATAATGCACATCAACCAATCACAAGAGCAAAAGCACATGCTAAAGTTGCTATGAAATTCTCTAGTCAACTCATTCTCTACTCATGATTAAATAATCCTAGAAGCAATAGGAAACGAGCAAATTTTTCTTTGTTTCTTGTATTCTTTCTCTCATTTTGATTGAAAACTTAAAAACAAGCAAAAAAAAACAAACCAACAAAGAACATACATACATATAAAAAGAAATATGAAAATGTAAAGAAAAAAAATTTACTTCCATTAGGTTGCCTCCCAAGAAGCGCCTTAGTTTAGGGGTTACTGGCTCGACTCCTTACTTTCCTCACGTGACAAAATTGTGATCTTCTGGTGGCACATGCGATTCCTCCATGTGAGGTTTTTCCATATAGTGTCTTGGTTGATAATCGTTCCCATTTAGCTCCTTCCCTATGCTCCAACTTTCAATCTCGACTAAGTCCATGCACTTGGTAAATAGTTCAAACATCTCTTCACCTTTTTCTTCCTCGTTTAATTCCTTTAATCTGCTATGTAAAGGTGAAGAGTTAGTTTCAAAAATAAAATGGAACTCAGTATTTACCTTCGAGCTAAAAGATGTATCTTTTTCTACTTCGAGCTCCTCCTCAGCTTCTTCGATATAAGCAATTCGTTGAGTATTAACCTCAAAATTCTCAAGCTCCTTATCACTTTGTAAAGTTTCCGTGCTAATATCCATCGGGTACTCCTCAGGTTGATATGGTTGCATCTCTTTGCTTTGTGATGCTAGGCAGTTGATAGCTACCTTCAATTGATCCGCCTGGCTTGTCAAGTTCTAGATTTAGAACTTGTTTACTGCTAGAATTGCAAAGTGTTAGCAACATACACATTAACTAATTCTTCCAAAGATGTATCTGAGTCTTGATAGGAAGCTTCTAGTGTGTATAGGAATTGTTGTGCTTCCTGCAAACTATCATAGAAGTAATTCAACTGATTATCCCATCCATAACAAAAGTTAGGTTGATCAGTCCAAACATTGTTATAGGATTGAGAATATGAATTAAAGAAAAAATTACTTCCTTCTATATAAAAAAAAATTAAATCACAAACACGAAAAAAATGAAAAGATCACGAAATAACTGAAAAGAAATCAATTACGAACAAATATATACAAAACATCAATTAAAATCACAAACAAGAACTAAACATTGCACTCCCAGGCAACGGCGCCAAAATTGGCAGCGCGTTCTAACGCTAGTCAAAATAAAATAACTAGACTACTACTATAGCAGTGGTGAGTCTAGGTCGATCTCACAAAGAGTGTGTGTAAAGTTTATGAAATGAAATTAATTGGTGTTTAGGTTTAACAGGGGTTTTGGATTTTAAAATAAGAAAATAAAATAAAACTAGACTAATAAAAACAAATTAAAGAAAACATGTAACAAATGAAAACAAATAGGGAATTTGGTAGGGACCCGGTTCTTTGATTCAATCTCGAACTATACCCTAATTAAGCATGTTTCATTGATTTGTTGTTCTCAAACCTCTCCTAGAAACTATTAATCATGGGTTAATAATTAACCCGAGTTTTCCCTTAGGTTTTGTTTAATCAAGATATGATTGTTAATTAAACCTAACTATCGAATAACCTAGGATACGATCTCTAGATTTAATTAGGCAATAGCATTATGAATTAGGAAATCCGATTAATTAAGGCAATAACCACATACGATGCGTCATTTAACCTAGATCATATTATCCCTAATGATTACGAATCATTAGTCGCTACACATGAATTTCAACGTAGCAATTACAGATTATATCGAAATTCTAACAATGGGTATGCAATTAAACGATTCAATGAACACATTAAAATCATCTTTTCACAATCTCAATGGGTTCATGCACAAATAACTGAACAATAACAGAAATTCGATTATCCATACACAAAACCTAAATCAATTAACATAGGATAACACAATCAATTTTTAATGAGAGAAAGAAACAACAAAAATAAGAAAATACACTTAACCTGGGTCGTCGGCATCCAAGTCACCTCCGAACCAACGTCGGGATGTTTATCCCTCCATGAGTCTCTCCCGAAAAAATGCTTCAACCCCTATTAATATTCTTACCCAAATACCTTTTTGTTTCTTCTTCAATGCGCAACTCTCTGCTCTCCTTCACTATTCATTGATGTGACAAATTAAGTTTAATGTCCACCCTTACTATTCACCTCCACTCTCTCCTGCAGCTCTCTTCTGTTATTGAGCCACCAAGTCGTAACTCTTCTTTTCTCCTTAGCTACCAAGCCGCAGCCTCCTACCTCTTCACACCCTCTCCACTGTTGCTCGATTTGACTAATAAACTTAAGGGTTTTTGGTCCACCTGCACTATTCATGTAACTTTCACGTCACCCTTTAAACGTAGCTCCTGTTGGTGTTATGCAGATGTCCGCAGGATGTCTATATTACACAAACGTGGTCTGTATTAAGTTGTCTGCGTTAAATGCATTATGCGTTTTGCTCTCCACCTTCTGTCGTTTTGGTGTTGGGTTCCTCTTCATGCACTGTCATTTTGGACAGCCTCTTTAATGCTTCTCCAATTTTTCACTTTGTTGGCTACATTATGGATAACCTTCCTAGCTCCTAACAGCTTCAAAACTTTATGCTTTAATCTTGTATTTGTATTCCATCATTAAATTTACATGTAAAATCAATAGGAACACAAAATGAGCAATTAAACATAAAAAATAGAAATGAATTCAAAAGAAATAACATATAAAAATATAGCAAAATTCATTCATATCATGTCATAATTCAACCTTGCTAGAAATTTGGTCAAGTGGATCGTTGACACAAGAGCCACACGCCACGTCTACACCAACAAGGGCCTGTTCAAGGAGTTGAATGATGTTGTTGACGGTGAATTCGTATACATGGGCAACTCTAGTAAAGCTCCTGTCCAAGGAGTTGGCAAAGGCACTCTCAAACTCACTTCTAAAAAAGTGTTAGCATTAGGAAATGTTTTATTTGATCCTGATGTACGTAGAAACTTGATTTCTGATGCATTGCTTAACAAAGCCGGTGTTAAATTGACCTTTGATTATGATAAGCTAGTTCTGACTAAGAGTGGAAACTTTATTGGAAAAGGGTTTTGTAATTGGGGCTTATTTCTATTTGACGTTGAAATGAATGCATCTACTTCTTTTGCTTATATTATTGAGTCTTTAGACCTATGGCACTCTGGACTTGGGCATGTGAATATGAGGTCTATTAAGAGGATGCAAAGCTTAAATTGTTACCTAACCAAATCACTAATGAAATAGAAAAATGTAAAATTTGTGTTGAGGCTAAACACTCTGAGAGACCTTTTAAACCAGTGACCGACAGAGAGTCACAATTATTGGACTTGGTGTACACAGATTTAGGTGATTTAAAGAACTGTATGAGTAAAGGAGGCATAAGATATTATATTACCTTTGTGGATGATTGTTCTAGATTTACTAAGATTTACTTATTGAAAAATAAAAGTGAAGCAGAGGAAATGTTTATGAAATACAAAGCTGAGGTTGAGAACCAATTGGAAAGGAAAATTAAAAGATTAAGGTCTGATCGAGGTGGTGAGTATAGTATTAATTTCCTTGCTGATTTTTGTGAAAAGTTGGTGTTATGAACTTTCAACCCCTTATACACTTGAACAAAATGGAATAGTCGAGAGAAAAAATCAAACACTCAAGGACATGATGAATGCAATTTTGATTCTTTTATCTTGTTATGTTCTAAACAGAGTCCCTCATAAGAAACTAGATCAAACCCCTTATGAAATTTGGAAAGGTTATCCACCTAACTTACATTTTTTGAAAGTGTAAGGGTGTTTTGCTAAGGTTGCTCTACCTGAACGTAAAAAGAAGAAAATTGGGCCTAAGACCATTGATTCAATTTTTATGAAATATGCCTCTAATAGTGTTGCCTATAGATTTATGGTTAAAGAAGACGGATCTAACACTAATAGACTAATTACAGAGTCAAGAAATGCAGTATTCTTTAAGGATATATTTCCTATGAAAGTGAGTGTGCAAGTTGCTAGAGAGGTTGTCCCTAGTTCTTTTACTAATGATGAAGTAGAGGAAGAGGAAAATACTGAACTATGGAAAAGCATA
>JANQAP020000377.1:16466-28445 GCA_026874005.2 Erythroxylum coriaceum
CTCCCTATGATGCTAGTGTTACTTTAAAGAAAAATCTTGGTGACAGTATAAATCAAGCTAAGTATGCTAAAATTCTTGGTAGTGTGATGTTCTTAATGAACTATTCTCATCCTGATATTGCATACTGCATGAGTAGACTTAGTAAGTATACTCATAATCCTAGTCAAGAGCATTGAAATGAATTTATTCATTTGTCGAGGTATTTGAAAGCTACTATGCATTATGGATTATCTTTTAGTGGTCATCCTCCTGTATTGGAGGAGTATTATGATGCTAACTAGGTTACGAAGAGTGATGATATACACTCTACTAGTAGTTATATTTTTACCTTAGCAGGAGTTGCTGTATCGTAGAAATCATCCAAACAAACGTGTATTGCAAGATCAACCATGGAGGTTGAGTTTATGGCTTTGAAATTGGCAGGACAGGAAGGTGAGTGACAAAGGAATCTCTTAGCAAATATCCCACTTTGGAAAAAACCAATTCCTTTTGTGTTCCTTCATTGTGATTTGCAGGATGCTATTCATGTAGCCAAGAATAAGGCATATAATGGCAAAAGTAGACATATCAGATTGAGACATAAAATTGCCTGTACTTTAATTAAATATAGTGTAATTTCTCTAAGTTAGAGAGAAACTTAACAGATCCATTTACAAAAGCTTTAAGTAGAAAACTAGTTTCAGAGCATGCTAAAGGGATGGGGTTGAGCCCAATTGTTGATCCAACTTGGGAAACCAAGTTCAATGGGTCAAACGAAGTTATGCGGTGACTACTTACTTATACATTGTTTGTGGAATAATATTGAGATATTTAGTTATTAAATAGTGTCCTTTAGCAAGACTTTCTGTGTTTGTTGAGGTTGGATTGCTTAATCCTTAATGAGTTCCATAGCCTAAGTTTGGGTGGTGTGAGCAGTACACACTTGATGGACTCACCTACGTGATTGTGAGGGGCTAGCTACCCTCCTATGAGAGTAATTAGGCTATCTGTCTAGAGCTATCATAAGTCTAGGGACTTTGAGGCAGTTAATTCTCTAGCAGGTTATGTCTCCTATTTTCTTAGACACCAGGTTCAAGACTTAGTTCACCTAGTTGTTCACCTATTTTTCTCCTAAATTGTTACAGTTAGTTTCTCAATTTTTGGACCAAGTCAGGGATTGTTGGCGTTATTGGTCCATAACTTGGACCTACGATTTCTTAGCTTTATTATCCATTAATAGCTATAACGTTGGACCTATGGTTTCTCAATTTTATTATCCATTAACAACTATAATGTTTAATAGTTATTATGCATATTATATCCTTTAATGTTTTAACATTTCTTTTGCTTTAATATCTATTCATGCCTCTTGTCATTGTTTCTGCTATAAAAATCCCTCACTTCTACTCTTTCACTCACTCCCACGATCACAATTCTGCTCACTTTTCCTAAATAAGGCACACATCTTCTTCCACATAAAAATCACCTTTTATACACATATCTTCTTGTCTTTTCAATTTTGCCTTTGTCAGTTTTTATTAATTTTTAGAGATAGTTCCTATTCCGCCCTTTGAAGTACACCGAAGCTGGTGAAGAAGGCATTAACCCTAAGGTCATATCCTATTGTCCTGCTGCACCGTAGATAGAAAATTTTCGACCTAGGGTAGTGATTTTTTACAACACCTTGTATTTTAGATAAGTCATTCCAATTTAATTATTCTTTCTATTTTGGATAACAAAACGGACACATGGAGAATACGGTGGCAACTCCAAGGCCACGCCAGATGCGGGTCTAGAGCAGAAGATAGTGAGATTGGGACAACCTCATATCATGGGATTGCTATCTTTTATATAACCGTTAATTAGCCATTGCAGGAAAGTCAAAAATAATTGATGGAATTGGGGAATAATTATAGGAATTATTATTATGTTCCCCATTAGGGGACTCCTACTATTTAAAACCATGTTATAACCAAGGGAAGGGAGAAAAACAACTACATTCAATTTTAGGCCGTTTTCAATTAGAACTTGGGATAAGGGTTGATCTTTTATTACTATTTGCTTCCTTTCTCACTTGGAACCATCTTCGTTCTAATAAATTGGTCTGAACTGCCGACACCACCCTCTCACACCCACTACCTGATTAATATCTGACTCATGCCTTAAGGAGTTAGAAAAGATGGTGGCCTCCCTAGAGAAACGCCTTGAAGCCATTCCCTTTATGCAAAAAGACATCTAAGCCAACGCCACCACCTTAACCGAACCATACACCATGATATGTGACTTACATACTGGAAAAACCATAGCTTCAAAACCTACCTTGACCCGACCCCTCTTCTCCAGTCCACAGCTCTATACCCAACAACAAATACCCACACCACCAGCCCCGTCACTATTGAACCTAACACTTTCCAAGACATTTGGAGCTTCTAGTGTTCAATGGTGATGACCTAATTGGCTAGCTAGCACGTGCAGAGAAATACTTTAAGCTCCAACAAAGCACGGAGACCCAAAAGGTACCCCTAACCCTCATTTAAATGGAAGGCTCTACCCTCCATTGGTTTTGTTGGCTCAAACAAATCACGCTAGATTTGAATTGGTACTTGTTGGCCACTGAACTCATTAAAAGGTATGATGGTCGCCATTACGGTAATTAATTCGAAAGGCTTTGTTCTATTTGTCATACTTCTTCCATTGATGAATTTATTGAGTTGGTTACATATGTTTCAGGTCTTTCCAACGCCCACTACCTGGGCTATTTCATGCGTAGCCTTCAACCCACAATGTGTGCTCGCCTACGCACCCTTGGCCTTAGCACTTTGTCTGAAGCCATTAAATGGCTCGTTGCGTAAAGGAAGAACTTTTGTTAACGAATGATTCCAAACTGCAGTATCGGCTCTAGCATCAACGGCCTGCATCATTTTCTAAGAGCCCAACATTGGTTACAGATCGTTGGGTCCTCCTCTTCCATGTTAGGAACCCTAGTTCACTATGCATGACCGCACCAAACATTCTATTGATAAGTATATTCCTCCCAACTGCCGCCTGCTAGCTCCCCCTTCAACCTAACCTATATTCGCGGGTCCTCCTTCTCGACCAGCCTACCACCTTTCAAATTAGGAGTACAAGGACCTTCGCAACAAAAATCTTTGTTTCTAGTGTAAACAACCATATCACCCACTTCACGACTGTCCCAATAAGGAACTCCAAACAATTATTGGTAGCGAAGGTGATGACATTAGCATTTAGGATTTTGACGCACTTGAGGTAAATGATCCCACCCTTATTCCACCCTTAGTGTCTGAGGGTCAGGTAGCTCAACTAGACTTACCACTTTATTCTATTGGTGGCATCAATTCACCATAAACTATAAAATTGCAGGGTCTTCTTTATGATGTTGAGATTGTAATAATGGTGGATAGTAGTGCTTCTCACAATTTTCTATCCCAAAAAGTGGTGAACCATTTATAGCTTTCGGTGGACAAATCAACTGCTCTTCAGGTGTTTAGTTGGGGGACAGTAGCAGGTCTCTCACCGTAGAATTGTGAGCCATTGTTCTTTTCTTTATTGATTTATATAATGTTTGGGCTGATTTTTATATGTTTGGATTGGGCGGAGTTGATGTTATATTGGGTGTCGCATTGTTACGAACCTTGGGTAAGGTAAAAATAAATAGATCTACACTGATAATGTCATTTGAATCTCAAGGCCATTCCAACAATCTTCAGAGAGATGTTTCACTCCACCATACAGTAGTAAGGCTTCGCTCCTTGCTCTGCACTATCAAGACAACTTTCTGTGCTTTATTGCTCCATGCCAAGGCCACTATTTGGTGTAATGATGACAGGGATTATTATTATGTTCCCTATTAGGTGACTTTTGCTATTTAAAACACCATGTTGTAACCAAAGAAAGGGAGAAAAAAATACATTCAGTTTGGGGCCATTTTCAATCAGAACTTGGGATAAGGGTTGATTTTGGGATACTATCTTCTTCCTTTCTTGCTTGGAACTGTCGTCGTTCTAACAATCATCTAGATCAATTCAGATTGGCGTTTTTCCCATTCGGTTGAACATTTTAAGGAGAAATATATTTACATCCTGTCTTCACTCTCTCCGTTTCTGAACCCTTTTTGTAAGACCTTCCAAGAGTGCTCAGATTGAAGCTTATACTTCTAAAACACTTGTATTATACCTTTCAAACAATCATATGTTTAGAAATTTAAACATATTGTATTTATAGGTTTCTAAGGACTATCATGACACAATTGGAAAATTACAATTACTTTGAATGAGTCGTCTACCTTCCTATACTTGTCAACTAGTCTGAAAGAAAATATATTTTTGACAACCTCTAAATCTTTTGTTATGTTTGCTAAGTTTTTCAATATACTAATTGATGATTAATGAATATCAGATGCCACCAAAATGTTGTAACATGAAAACTGGCTGCTGCAAATATGAGAGCCATAAGCCATAAAAATTTGAAACAACTCAATTCCTTAGTTACCGAGAGCAATACAACCGAAAGGCTAAATTTTCATCACTATCAAACTCTCTATAAACAACCAAAAGCAGAAAAAGGCATTAAAAACCCCAAAACTTGAATGGAGATTTTATGAATTCATCTTCTTATCCATTCCACTGCCTCTTCTTGCTTTTTGTCACATCGAAGGACCCTATTATTGTATTCTTTACACTCAATTAATTAATTGTATATTTGTGACATAATTTATTAAGAAAATTCTTTATTCTTTATCTTATATATATATTAACTAACTTACAAGATAAAAGTCTATAATATGAATATAAATTATAAATAAAATTATGATAAGATTATAATTATGAGATTCATATTATATTTAAGTAATATCTCTAAATTATTTCTAGTTATTACTCTATTCAGACTAGGGATTAATAGATCAAAAGGTTAGTACATGTTATATTTCTTCTTTATAAAAAAGTAATCAACCTCATAAATTAAATCATAATGATATTTAAATCAAATATTCGATGCTTGTTAAAAATAAGTTCATTAAACTGACTTGACATGAGAATTTCATATGCATCATTACTTGGTTTCTATGAAAATATGCATTGTGATAATTGTATAAGCAATCTTTTAACTTAAAAGCTTTAAAGTATCTTATATAAGGATTGTTGTGTTTTATTATTGATTAGGACTTGTCCTAATCAAAAGTAACTTGATTGGTAATAATTGAATATGATATAAATTTAATGTAGATACTTAACGATTGATATAAGATTCTTTACCTTAAAATAATATAGAAAAATATTATATTGTTCTCTATTAGTATTATTTTAAGGAATCCTTTGTCCATGTGGAGTTACGTTATGAAATAGTTTTCAAATATATTGAAAGAATAAATTACTATTGATAGAAAACTAACATGATTATATTCAAATAAAGTAGATATTAATTTCATACTTTATGTCAAATCAAAAAATTGAGTGATGAAATAATTGAATTATACGAGAAAAATCATACACAGAAAAGTTTAGCAAGATTATTTTAACGTTTATAATATTTAAGTAGAGAATGATCTATTGTCATACATCAAGTTTGATCTATGAATATAAATTTTTATTTAAAAAATTAGATATAAATAAAAAGATTTTAATTTTGATCTTAAATATAATTTATGATTATAATTATGTTCATGAAAAGCATATTTAGAAACCTAATAAGTTACATATAGATGAACAAATAATTTAATCAATTTGGATTTGATTTTAAAGTTTTTAAAAATTAGGGTCAAATATGTAATTTCATAAATAAAGACTAGTATTACACATTGAATCTTATTAAATCTTAATTAGTATGTAATCAAAATTAATTAATCGAGTGAAAGACATTTAAAGTCCACTTCACGAGATTAATGTTCCAAGAGAACTAACGGTAATAGCAAAATAAAAGTTGAAACACATGTTACATTACTTACATGGCTTCTAACTTCATTCAAAATGGCGATGAATAGTCAATCATTTTGATGGATTGACTTTGTTAATTGCTGTAATTAACATGTATTATGTATGGGCCACTAATTTGATTTAACTCATTTCGGAGATACAGAAGCCAAGGTAAAGAAGAGGAGATAAGACTTAAGAGAAAGAAAGGTACTTGAGATAAAATGAGGTATTCCGATTTCTGAATGAAAATGATATAACTAGATTATAGCCATATCAAATGGGTTAATATTTGGGCAAACTGTGAGTAATTTTGGTCTAATGTAATCTGACTTGAAGTTAACGATCAAAGTTGGAATTGATCTGATTTTAATTTAGGTCAGATTTAAGAAGATTAATTCGAATTATTGTACTTTGCAATTTTGGTTTAACCTAATATGACTTGAAGTTAACGACTTAAATTTAAAGATGAAATTGACTGATTATTTAGTTTTTAATTAATTAAATATTGTTAATATGATAATGTAGCTTAATTGTTAAATTATACTTAAACTAATAATTTATTATAGCTATTTTAAATTATTAATTTATATCAAATTTAATTAATTTTAATTAAAATTTAGAGTTATATTCAATTGTTATATTAAAAACATTTGATTGGTCTATGTATAATTTAATATTATTTCTTAATAAAAATTTTAAAAAATGCTAATATCTTTTCAACATTTAAAATTATTAATTTTTTTAAAAATTACTTAAATCACAAGAGAATCTCACGTCTTTTTATCCCTATAATTTCAATTTTACAGTTGCATATAAACATTGTACTTTCCATCTTGTAATTTGCATTAAACTTTTATCAGGGAGACCCACCAATCCAAGCTGTAATGTTGAAGTAATTTAAATTCTTGGATATTGTATCCCCAACTGGATGTCTGCAAATAACCTTTAGCATTGATAATACCTAGATGGGGGTCGAGAACCCATGAAGCTTTATCATCTCCCCTTTAAAGAACATAATTTGGTTTGGATTTACACTTAAAGAGCAGAAGATTTGGATTTGGACATTTTAACGTTGCACGACCAAAAACTTAAACGGGTATGCAGAAAGGGAAAATACTTCTTACACTATATTCGAAAGAGAGAGAGAAACTATACTTGTATAATTCTTTTTCAGACAACAAATTACAACCATAAAAATGTTCACTTAAAAGAGGGTGTGTTATTAGAGCTAATTTCCTTCCTATTGATCTATGTAACAATACTCCTCCTATCAGACACTTATCAGGCATTCTCTACATCCCATACTCCATGCTTAAAGAGTTTAGGCCATATATTCAACCACATTGACAATCCTGGAGTGAATTGGCTGAAACAAACTTATGGTCCTACATCTAGCTATTAACAAACCCTGATATATTCTTCGTCCTCACTTCATTTCAAGAATGAGAAAAGTACCCAAGGACAACACTCACAAGTGCGACCATAACAACAAAAAGAAGAGGGAATCCCTCTTGCACCTCTCTTGCACTTCTCTTACTCAAAACCTCCTGCAAGCAAAGGTAGTCCATTTATGGTTCTAAGTAATCACGCAAGAAAATAAAAGGTTTTTGTGGTTGCCTCAGAAAGGAATAGTAAATTCTAGGATAATGCTTTGAAGCCAAAATGCAGCACATGCAGTTGAATTTTCATAACTTACTAGTTCTTGTTGTAAAATTTGTCTGTCGTGAATGCTCTGTCTTCTCTCCTCTATTAACTTTGAAATTGTAGATTCAACCTGCACAGAAAAATACAAAGTATAATTTAAAAATTCATTGGAAAAGCCAAAACTTAAGAAATCTCAACAATCTTAAGAAAAGATGGGACCTCACAAAAATATGTCAAAAACATTGGCAACATCCATATTCTAACACATGCATCAGCATGTTACATAAAGAGAATAAAAGCAATGGTCTAATTTATAATGGAGATCCAAAGAGTGTCAACTATAAATCATTATCATGCAAAATTCATTCTCTTATCAGTGTTCACCTTTTCTTTTAATAATCTAAGCAATGGAAGTAGAGATTCAAATTCTATCTTCCAATTTGTGAATGTAAGAATACCAAATATTCATAATCACCGCAAAGAGCATCCATGTAGATCAGAAAAACCTTACAAATACTAACCTCATTGAACTTCAATTCAAGTACATTCAACTTTGACCTCATCTCTTGAATATCAGAAACGAACTTCAGCTCACCCACAGCCTCGCCTTCTGTTAATTCTACATCCCTGTCAGCATCCTCAACTGGACAGGACTCGCAATGATCAATTGGCTTTAGTTGCTCATCATAAACAGAAATATTTTCCGGTTTCAACTCCTCATCCTTTGCCAACTTTGACTCCTCAGTGTTAACCAAGTCTACATTTGTTGACAAAGCTGCCTCATTTGCTGGCTTCGACTCATTACTGATTTTCATGTCCTTTGCCTTCAATTTCAAGTTCTTAGTTGTAGCAAAAAGCGCTTGTCCATTAATTACTTTGAACTCTTCATCCTGTGCATCCTTTGACTCATTTGCAGCAATTACTGCATTCTGTGGCTTCAACTCCAGACCCTCAGTTTTCGGGAAGAACCCTTGACCATTAATCATTTTGAAATCTTCATCCTTGGCATCCAGTTTTGACTCATTGCCAGTGGAGACATCATTCTTTGTCTTCAATTCCACGCCCTTAGTCGCATTGAAGAACCCTTGGCCATTGCTCATCTTGAACTCTTTGTTGTTGGCATCCGTGGAAACCTGCTGCTAATGATAACAGTAACCACAATGAAATTATTTTAGAAGAAAATTAAGAAAGGATCAGAAGTAAACTACCATCATGCACCAGATCAGTATCTTTGATTTAGATGTTCACTTTTACGAGGAATTTCCAAAATTGTCAAGCAACAAAAATAGAGTTTCTAACCATGGGTGGATTGAGAAGTTCTCGTCTCTTAGACACTGGATCTTTAAGCATTGGTAATTCGAGAAAAGGAGCCTGCTTTATCTCTCTATTAATCGGTGACAATACAGGTGATTGAGATGGGCTAACAAAGATCACTCTTAGCTTGACCTCTTCAACATTCTTGTCATCATCTTTGGAAAACTGACAATCAAACAAGAAGATGCAGGGACATGAAATAGAAAAGAATATTCCAACAGACTTGGTGTATCAAAAGTCAAATTGCAGCCACTTACCATGACAGAAGTTATATCCTTCTCAGTTGTCCCAGAGGGAACAACAGCGCTTTGGATTAAGAACTTGTCTTTGCATATCAGATTAGGAGGAGCTACCTTTTGAGCTTGCATTGTAACTATTTAGGTGACAAACCAATCAGTATGTTAGCAGAAGGGAATAAAGTGTAAATAAGAACTATATGCAACACAAAACAGAGGAGACAAACTGACATGGAAGACAGGGTGAACATTAAGAGGTGCAGTCCTACAAACTTTCAAAAGTAAGCATAAGAAGATCTTAATGCAGGTTAAAAACATGAAGAGGGTTATTGCATTCCTACTAAGTGCAAGGATGTGCATTCTTGGACAAAACAGAAGAGATTAGGAAGATGAGGAGGTATGTATCCTCTGGAAACTTACAACTCACAATTGATGCAAAAATCTAGAATTATGTGGTTAAAAGAAACTCGAAATACTTCTATAAAATTATCCAAGCTAGAATGAATAGAAACAAGATTGTTTCAATTCAAAATGCTGAAGGGAAGGTTATCACTAATCAAGAAAGCCTCAAGAAGCTTGCCTATGATCATTATAAGAAGCTGCTAAGGTCCAACATTAATGCCTCCCCTCTTTCTAAAGAACGTAGGAACTCACTAGCTGGCTCCTTTCCAAGTAATTACCCAAATGAACCGACTAGCGATGTAACAACAAAAGAGATTAAGGAAACCTTGTTTTCCTTTCACCTAGATAAAGCCTCTGGACCAGATGGGGCTTTAATGTAAGGTTTTTCCAAAATACTTAGGATTCAACAAGTGAGATTGTGGTCAATTCAGTGAATGAATTCTTCAGATCTGGTAGGATACTTGCTGAGATCAATAAGACATATAAATGTTTGGTTCCAAAGGTGGCAAATCCCTCCACTTTGAATGATTATAGACCTATTGATTGTTGCAATGTGGTCTATAAAATCATTTAAAAAATTTTAGCAAACAGGTTAAAGAAGTTCTTGCCTAGAATTATAAATACTTGTCAGAGTGCATATGTTGAAGGAAGGAATATTGATGATAATATTTTGCTAGCTCAGGAATTATTGAAGAGCTATAACTCCAAGGAACCCATCAAGAGTTGTGCTTTAAAGATTGATTTTGCCAAAGCTTTTGATTCCTTGAATTGAAACTTTATCCTTAGCTCCCTACAAGCTATGGGTTTTACTTATAGATTCATTACTTGGATTCAGAATGACATTACTTCAACTTATTCAGTTCTACTGAATGGGGCGCCAACCAAACTCTTTAGAGTTGCTCAAGGTCTCAGGCAGGGTGATCCATTCTCACCATATCTATTTGCCATTAGCATGGAATCTTTTCCAAGCTCACCAAGTTAAAAATTGCAAGTGAACTAGGCTTCAAATTCCACTGCAGGTGCAGCAAGTTGGGCATTTTCCAACTCTCGTTTGCAAAAGATCTGGTTATGTAATGTGGTGCTACCTCGACTTCAATTAATCTCCTTATTAACTCTTTGGAGGTATTTAAAACCATCTCAATTCTAGCTTTTAATCACTGTAAAAGCTTCTTTACTCTCTTTGCATGTGCTAATCCTAATGCAGGACTTGTAGCCATTTCTATGGGGTTAAAACAACTCCTTCACTTTAAGTATCTTGGAGTTCCTATCACTACAAAAAAAACTTAATCAGTCTGATTGCTCCCCCCCTTTTGGATCCCATTTGCAAAAGACTGAACAATTTATGCAACAAATCATTGCCCTATGGAGGAAGACTTCAGCTGGTGATTTCTATTCTGAGTAGTTTGTACATATATTGGTGTTCTCATCTTACTCTACTAAAAGGAATTATGAAAGCTATCGGCAAGCTATTTAGAGACTTCCTCTGGAGTGGAACAAATAACAGAGAAAAGATTCCCAAGGTTAAACAGTCCAATGTTTGTAAACCAAAGCAGTTTGGAGGTTTGGGTATCATCTCAGTTCAAGTGATGAGCAAAGTCTTGTTGGCCAAAAGGCTTTGGAAGCGTTGTACAGACAAAGAAGACCTCTGGGTGAAGTGGATAGATCTTTATTTTTAAAGGGAGAAAGTATTTGGTCGAGGTCTATTCCAACATCTCCTGGATAATGAGACAGATTTTGCTAATGAGGAATATGGTTCAACTTTCCTTTAAACATAGGATTGGGGATTGCAATAAAACATTTTTTTTGGTTTGATCATTGGCATGAGTCGGGACCTCTCTATAAATTGAGGGACTTTCAATCCCTAAAAGCCATTTTTCCTACACATACAAAGGTTCAAGTCTTGATTAAAGATAACAAATGGGCCTGGCCAATTCATTCTATAAAGGAATTCAAGGAAATCCTTGACAAATTGCCAAATTACTCTTCTAATTCTTCCCTACTAGATATGATTCGCTGGACTGGGGACAACTCATCAATGTTCACCACTAAATCTTGTAAGAGACTCCTACTGGGATGACAAGACCTGAAGCCTTGATCAAATCTAGTACGAGACTTGGCTTTATATCCATCTCACTCCTTTATTTTGTGCTTGGTAGCTAACAGGAGTCTTTGTACCAAAGACACCCTCAAATTTAACCTGACTAAGTTGTCCTCTGCACTATGCTCGGAGGTTCATGGAAACTAGGATCACATTTATTTTAGGTGCATGTACTCCTCACAACTATGGAACCCTATTATTAGACTCTTCAGACTGCATTGCAATAGGTTGTATTGGATAGAAATAATGTCCTGTGTTTCCAGTATACACTTCTATAGCAAAAGGGATAAAAAGCAATTTAGGTTGACTTTTGGAGCAGTGGTTTGTTACATATAGAGCGAAAGGAACAAAAGAATATTTGGCAATGAGGCACTTG
>JANQAP020000381.1:8613-25961 GCA_026874005.2 Erythroxylum coriaceum
GCATGAGCATGAGATGTGTTGTCCTACTTTCACTGATTGACCTCACTTGTACCCGTTTCTAGGGTTTAACCCGTTACGTGAAAACGGGATGTTACAGAATGTCCCTGATTACTCAGCTATATCACATTCTCAACTGGCTACTAGCTTTATTCATAACCCAATTTGTTTTAAAAAGGGCCAGTGGAATAGTTATTTATTAAACAAAAACACACTTTTTAAAAATATTTGCTTGCCTACCTCATTTTTTTAGCTATTCATTCTCATGAAAAGATACTAACGTTGCTACTTATTCGATTGAACTAAAATTATAAATGAATGTGTCAAATTCCTAGGGTGAACGAACTATCATCATATCCTAATTAACATGCATATTTAACCAAAGCAACCTAGGACATTAATTTTACTATCTAATAAATCTTAGCAACCTAAAAGACTATATTCAAAGCTAAATCGATTCCATTAAGTCCTAGCCATTGACACATTCACATGATTCATATCATGAAATCCTAAACGAGACTTAATATATATAGCATGCAAAATTCACACTCAAAATAAAAACATACAATGCATACAGCCCTCCCTAAACTTGGACAACACATAGTCCTCCATGTGAGAAAAACAAACAACACATAAGAATAGGGAAGTAAAACATAATAACAAGAAAAACAAACAAACAAATAAAGAGATAAGGGTTAGAGCATCAAACTCATTGTGGCGATTGAGGTAGTGACGATGTTATTGTTTGAAATCAAATTTGCTTGACACTTGAGATTAGTGACCTATCTTATAATTGCTCCAAAAAGAATAAAATAATTAGCAATCCAAACCATTCTAAATTATAAAAAACTTATTTTTGGAATTTAAAAAAATCTAACTACGTAACAATTTCAATCTAACTACTAAACGTGCTAATTTATAGTCATTAGCTTGACCTTACATCCTTTGAAACTTAGCTGGATTAATTATAAGTGGCTTAGTTCCACCTGTGTTGCCTAATTTTAGCTTCGTAGCTTGTAAATAAGCTAAAATTGGAAGATAATCAAAAGGACAATATTGATAAAATTACGGAAACCAATTAAGTTTAGTAATGTCCTTTTTACTAATAAACTGTCAATAAAATAGGAGATAACAAAACTCCCTGAATCTTCTATTGAATCCATCAGTTTGTCCTGTAAGAGGGTGAGTTGTTCTTGTTCTTCCTTAGTTACCATTGTCTCCTCTTCTTTGTTCACTTTATGAATAGAGACTTACGTATCTTCTTCAACCTCGATGTCCTGTATTATTTGTTCTTCGTTCTCTTCTTCTTTATCTTCTTGAACAAAAACTTCCTTATATTCTTCAAACTCAATCTCTGTTGTTATATGTTCTTCTTCCTTTCGCTTCTTTAAAGATTCGACTTCATCAATTATCATGAAGGAGTTACCCTCATTCGGATTCTTAATAAAATTTCATGTTGAATTTCACTTGTTCATCTCTAATCCGAAGGATGAGGTTATCTTTATGGACATTTACCAAAGTTTTTCCGGTGATCAAAAAGGATATACCAAGAATCAGGACAGTTTTGATCCTCTTCAAATTCTAGCACGACAAAATCCACAAGAATGATAAACTTGTCCACTTCTACAGATACATCCTCTACCACGTCAAATGGTTTCTTTGTCAATTGATCTGCCAACTGAATACACATAGATGTTGGCTTCATATCTCTTAGCCCCAGTTTCCCAAAAATCGACAAAGGCATAAGGTTTATACTTGCGTTTAAGTTGCATAAACATTTTGGAATCTTTAAATTACCAACTACATCGAGTATTGTAAAGTTGGATTTGTCAACTGTGAGGGCATATGGATGGTAATTAAGGAGTTGGATGTTTCCATCATGGCTATAGTTTGATTATCATCCCAAGTTCATTTGGCAGATAATATGTCTGTAAGGAACTTCACATATTTAGGCCTGCATTTCAACATTTCCACAAAAAACAAGTAAATTTGCCATTTTTTTAGTTTTTCCACAAACTATGCAAATGGCATATTTAATTCGTTCTTCTGAAGTCTTTATAGGAATGGTAACTTTGGTGTGTAAGGTGGAGGAGGAATGTATGGAGGGTCTTCATTCTTGTCTTCATCATTTTTCTTTTTATCTTGGTCTTCTACAAAGTGGGTCTCAACTTGTCTTTTTGCTAGTTCTTCTAGCAATTTCTCACTCCTAAGTGTGATAGCCTTACATTGCTCTCTTCGATTTTCTCCCATACTACTCAGAAAGTTTTCCACACATGTTTTACAGAATTCCCTATAAAACTGGCTCATTTGAACCTCTAAGTTATGAATAGAAGAGGCATGGTCTTCTGTTACTTGCTTAAACTTCCCTTTCAGTCTTTTTTGGGCCTCTTCCATGTTCATGAGCTTGTCCATGATCTTGTCAAATTTACAATCCCATCAACTCGACTCATCTTGTTGAAATCTTGGCAAGCTTTAAATTCTTGCTTGAATTATTGCATTGTTAGACGAAAAGTAATCTGGGTAGTTTTGCAACCCTAGATTGTAAGTGTTCCAATAAGGATGATTACTTCCCTGACCAAATTGTGCCTCATTGAAGTTTGCAAGGGTCTTTTACTCATATTTCCTCCATCATCGTTCTTTCTATCTCTTCTTGGCATTTAACTTTTTAAATTCCTTATAGTTTCCTTGCGATGTCCAAATTGATGTGTCTTCTATTTTATGCCCAAACTTCCTTCTCCTTCTTTTTTTTTTTAATTTCATGTGATTGGATACCATAATCACAAGAAAGGGTAATAATTCCTTAAAATAAATGAATTCAAAAAGTCCTAAATTAATTCCCCAACAATGGTGCCAAAAACTTGTTGAGCAAGTTTTAATCTTATAAAACCCTCAAAATTTCACAAGCGTACGGATTGTAGCATAGTATATGATGTGTCGATCCCATAAGAAATTAGTGAACTAATCGAATCCTAATTTTTCTAAGGGTTAAAAATGTAATTAAAATGAAAATAAAAACTAAACAAAAAAGTAAACAATCGAATATGGAGTGATTGAAATGAGAATTTTAAATTAATGCAAGAAATCAAATTTTAGCACCACCAATTGGTAATTGAAATTTAAACAAGGAAGATTAAAAAATTATGAGAAAGGGGGTTTATCCTATCATCAATGCTAACTTAGTGACTTTTATGTTAGTGCAATGTCGATCCTAGACTTTCGAAGGGTGGATTAGTCTCTCTCGATTGTAATCACTAAGTCCTAAATCATAAACCCTAATCAAATTGAGTTACCAAACATGTAATCTCTTGATTAAAAAAAGAACTCACTACCTAATTAGTTCTTAAGCATTCCAATAAACAACCAGGTCCTCATGCGAGATCTCTCTCCGTATAATTATCGATTTGATTATTTACGTGGTCTATTAGATTTTTTAACTCTCATTAACCAACCTAATCATTTTGCATTCGATTCACTCTCTTGATTTATTATCGAAGCATGCAATTACAATAAATAATCATAACACCCAGCATCATTAACAACAAAGGCAATAAGATTAACATTAAATCAAGTATAAATCCCTAAAAGAAGTCAGAACATCCTTAAACCAAGGTTCATCATCATCAATTCCATCTTATACATAAAATAAACTAAATAAAAGATGAAAAGAAGAAAAGATAACTTGAGGGATTGGAGGTTGAAGTAGCAACTAAAGCTCTACCTTCTCTCTTTTCCTTCTTCCTCTTCGTTAGCTTTTTTTTCCCAAAAGTGGCAAATGGAGGCTCTCTTTAGGGTTTCTTTCTTTTTCCATTATATTCTTTTTCCATTTAGCGAAAAACTAGCTTTTACTCGGGCCCAAATGTTATAAATAACCCTAAAAATTTGAGTTCACAAGCAGTCCCCACGTCTATCGTAGTGTTTGACGATCGTGGCATTTAAAAATTGCTTCTATCACGATTATGGCCAACGAGGCCACAATTATGGCCTTTCATACCTGCTTTTGTCATAATTGTGGCCTTCCCTGCTTGCTTCTATCACGATCGTTGCCTTGGCATTTGTTCCTCCTTCGAACTTTCTCCAAATCTTCTCCAGCCTTCTTTACCTATTCTCAAACACTAACAATCTCATGAAAAAACCTCAAATACACAAAATTAAAGCCCGATATCATCCTTTAACCCATATAACAGTCAAAAACACAAACATATAATCACACTAACACAATTCTAAACCTAAACATGCACAAATCATCTAATTAACAACTAAAAGCATACTCAAATGCCTATTAAAACATCATGAAACCTACAACTATCACCTCACATTAAATTTCTTCACTATCTGGAAATTTCCATTTTTTGAGTTGTTACTGTCTCTATGCCATTATTCCCATCATCACTCTTAATTTCCTCATTATCTACTGAACTTTCCATTTTTTGAATTGCTACTGTCTCCATGCTATTATTCCCATTTTGGTTTACCTCTTGTTCTTCCTTCCTACCAGATTTGTTCATCTCAAATGGCACATCTTCTACTTGTTTTTTCTTATTATTAAGAACTTCCTTCCTTCTCCCTTCCTTCTTTTCTTCTATGTTTTTGGGCTTCCATATATATGAGACTCGAATAACATCTTCCTCAAAGCATCCCCCTTCACCTAACTTTATTATTTTTAAGGAGTCAGGCAGCTTCCTAGACACATTCATATCTGTACAAACTTTGACATGACCTATTCTCTTCATCATCACAGTATTCTCATCCATTCCTAGTTGCTTCCCTAACTTACTGGCAATATGACTCATCCCTACAGCTGAACAATACTCCAATGGTATTTTGTGAAAATTCACCCATATAGGTATTGTTACTAGGTAACTTCTATCAAGAGTTACCACCCGAATCCATTTCTTAAGCAATATGGGATGACCTTATATATTCCAAGGTCCTGCATTCATCATTTTCTTAGTATTTTCCTTAATATTAAATTTAAATAAAATCAAATCCTCTATATTCACCATTGTACTTACCAGACCTTGATTTCTCCACACTTTTTGTCCCCACCATTGAATTATGTGGAATGCTAGCCTCCTCTCAAGAAAGAACCCCACTAAAGAGGTGTTCAACTTCAATGTGCTTTGCTTAAGAACCTCCAAAGTTGCTTATATTGGGTTATATGTGTTAGCAATGACGAATCGTAGTTTGCTCAGATTTCCCATGTCAGCTACAATAGAACTCCAAGTCTTGTTGCGTTTGTTCTGTTCTTGAGCCATTCTCCCTAAATCATCCCCTAGTAATGGGAAATCAACTGGGTTGAGTTTGGGTTTGGGTTTTTCAGGTGTGATTAATGGGTGTTCTATTTCGATTTGAATGGGTTCCATTGTTTTTGTAATGGGTGATTTAATGGTCGGATGTTGGGCGAGAGAGGGCAAAGTTAATGAGGATGAGGTATGACTATCGGAAAAGGTGGGTAATGTCGGAGAGAGATGATCATTTCATAAACTTTTTTTGGCATAACAAACTTTTTTTTTCTTCTTAATTTTGTTGGTTGAACTTAATTAACCAATTCCACTATTTTGTCACTAGATGATATTTTGAATAAAGAATTCTTCATATAATCTATTGAAAATTAGGTATTAAAGCTCTTTTTTATATATTGAATGAAATTAATAATACTTAAAACTTACCTAATTAACTATTATGTTAAATTAAATTTGATAAAATTGAATTTAATCATTTTATTAACTTTTAACTATTTTTCATTTAGATTGGATATTTCAATATTTTGAACATTACTTCCTCTTATTAACTTTTTTTAAAAAATCAAATCCTAATGGAGGGTGAGGGGAAGTAAGTATACTTTATTCTTTAGACTCGGTGTAAGACCCCCTTGTTTTTTCTTTCTTTAATATGTCTAAAGTGTTCAACTGGTGAAGGCGCTTATAAGTTAGGGTGAATATTATGACAATACCCAAAAAAGAACAAATAAAAGATGAACCGTGTGAATTTTTTTAATTCAAGTTATTTTGAGGCATAAGACCCCCTTGTTAGCTTCAACGTATGGGTCCAAAAATGACACGCGTTTTCGTTAATGGAATTTGGCACGATATCAATTGGGAAGGTATGGCGAAGCTTTTCGTCTCCGATAAGGCTCGTAAGGAGTTCAACACTCTCTGCCGCACTTTCGACGAGGTTAACTCCTAGCGTCAAACCAAGTTCAATTAGGTACTTCTTTTATTAACTCCCCTCTTATTCTTTCTCTGTGCGCTTTAGGGTTTTCTCCATCTTCATTTCTAGCCTAATTATCCGTCTCGATGCTCTGTTTGTTTAAGATGGTGTTGTTTGTTTCGATGCTTCTTTTTGTGAATAGTAGAGAATAAAAAGGATCCTTCCTTTATGTGAAAAGAAAAGGGCTTTTTACCCTTCTCCTTCTTCCTACTTTTATGTTTTCTTCTTCTGCCTCTTAAATCCACTAGATTTGCTATGATTATGCTCCAAGGTACTGCCTTTTCTTGTTCTTCTTTTCACCTTTTTTTAAATATTATTCCATATGTAGGCACTCTTAGTTTGCTATCTGTTGTGGGTTTGACCATTTATTACTAACATTAAATGTAGAGAAGAGATCGGACGGTGTAAATGGGTACATTGAGGTTTATTAAGTGCGAGACGGTCAGCGATGGCGACGTCGGTAAAACTTGTTTGCTCATTTTCTACACGGGCAATACTTTTCCTACGTTGGATTTAGTATCAATGACTAGGGTTTTGCACATGCATCTTCAACAGATGGGTAAGTTTGAAATACCCAGGTAAGTTTTTCAATCAGCTTCTTGAGTGTTGTACATGGATTAATTTAGTTCAATTCTAAACGAGTTTAATGATTATCAATTAATTTTTGCTCAATTTTTGTTTCAGCATTCCCATACCAAGTACGTTCTTTTACTCTCAATTTTGTCTTCTGCTCGATTTTGCCTATGAGAGTATTATTCAACTAGGTTTTGGATTCGGGCTAGTTGCATCAATTCTGTTTGATTTTGATCATGAGGGTTGAATGACTTTTATCTTTTCATGCGATGTGTTATTTGACCTCATAGCCCTTCTAGTGATAGAATTACAAGTTGTGGATTTGTGATTGTATTGCTTATTTGGAAGTGTTATTGTGCTTCTTGCTGGTCCTGTTTTGATGCCATCATTTTGTGCCGTTGGAGATAAGCAAAGTGCAGGATGGATGAGTTATGCTATAATAGCATAATTGTTTTCTGTCTTTAGTTTGCTATGACTTTGTGCCATTTGATGCCATCAGTGTACTCCTTATTAGTTAACAAAATGAGATGTTGGTATAGAACTGTTGTTTCTTTGTGTTTGTTTTAGATTTTGTCAATTCTATACAACGCCATGGTTTGCTTAGCACCATCCCCGATAAGAATAATCTTTTCTCTATCCATTGAACAGCCAAACAAAGAAGCTTCTTCTTACCTTTTATTGTTCTTTTACTTTTTTTTTTGGTTCCTGTTTTTTATTTTCTTTGGTTCTATTTTATTTTATTTATTTATTTACTTATTTAATTATATTTACCTACTTTTTAACATATCAGTTTTTATATCTTCTCTTTTAACCTGCACAATTTTTTTATTGTCGCATTCGCATATGGGTCTATCAGAAACAATATCTCTATTCTGTAGGGATAAAACTGTGTACTATTAGACCTCTCCAAATCTCACTTTGACGTGAGAATTAAAGTGGGTGTGATGATGAACTTATTTTGAAGTCATGATTGTTATTAAAATAATTATATTTTGCAATTGTCTCTCAATGCACTAGGTAAGCGCTAGGTTTCAGCTACAAGCATAAAGATTTATAACTTTTTTTTCTAGGTACATCAGAAGCTGTTTTTTGAAAACCTTGAGAGAAAGGTACACGTACAACAGAGGAACCTCCCATCAATCCCAAATCATGACAACAGCAATAACCCCAACCCCAAGCAGAACAGCAACAAACTTGAAGAATGGTGTGTCGAAGAATAATTTAGCTTGTGGTTTGAATCCTTTCGCCATAAGATGGTTTATAGCAACATATATGAAAACCCCACACGCAATTCCCATTGAGATACCGTAGATCCAATCCGCGACTTTGCCTTGTGTGGTTGCATCAATGGCAATGCCAATTCCTACTCCAATTGGACTGGAAACGGCAAATGCAAAAGAATAAGCCACAGTCAATAGAAATGGCCTCTTTGGAAGCATTCTTAGTAGTGCAATTCCCATTGCAATAGCTGCGAAAATTTTGTGCAAGGAAATTGTCCACAGGTTTCTCCATGCATCTGCCTTAGTCGCTGAAAGTATCGAAAATATCAATTTCTAAAAAAGGAATCCAAAAGGATTTGTGACACTTGGAATATGTAATTAGAAGTAGTTTATTTGTCACCTAAAAATGAGTACTTCTGCAAAAATATCAACTCAATATGGTTTGTTTTCCATTTTCTCCTGCGCTTGAGTCTTAATGTAACCAAAAGAAAACGAGTAATTTGATCCCAAACCTTTAAAGACAATGGATTGAAAGCTGAACTCCTTGTTTTTTGGAGGCGTGAATTTAATACAAGACCAATCTAAGATCTCATCTTTTTATATTAAATGATAATGTTACGCGTAGAATTTTTTCAATATGCTGACTTGAAAGCACATAAATACCTGCAACTCCGACAGCAATACCCTCAAAAATCGAGTGAAAACACAGAGCAACTATTAGCAGTACTGTGTCACCAAGAGAAGTGGTGCTCAAGAACAAATGGTTAAGTTCCACTTCCAATTCCTTTTCAGCAGACCTTCCTTGTTCAATTTCCACTCTGCTTTCTTTTTGGCTTCCCTTTGTAACAAACATAACTATGCAATCACCGAGCATGGTCAAAAGGTACCCAGAAGATGCCAACATGAAAGCGAAAGGATATGTCTTTGATGTCAGACTGCCAAAAGTATCTGCTGAATCGCTCAAAAAATGCATTAGAGAGGTGCCCAGAAAAACCCCACCCGCAAATTGTGTTCCCAAGAGGAGAAAAGTCTCGTTCCATTTGAAAAAATATGGGGAGACACCACCAGCGAAGGTGGTGACCAGAAGTATGATCAAGCACCAAACTTTCACTAGAATCAAGTTTCTGGAGTGCAAGTCTACGGCGACGCCGCCTTCGTGACCGCCATCTTCATCGTCTCCATGGCCGTTGATTATAGAGCATTCCAGGAGCAATGAAGAAATCAACAGAAAGGTTGACCACGGAGATTTAAGAGATGGCAAAGAAGCCATGGTTAGTGGATATTGATGAAGCTTCTTCCCCGAGGATTTAAATTTGCTGTGTATAATTTGCTGTATATTAAGGGGATCGGTGTTGTACAGAAAAAATAGATTAAAATGCTATGAAGTACAGATTTGACTTTCCAATGTTGCTGTCACCTTGTACTGCACAAAACTGAATCAATCAAGTTGGCCGGTCTTGGGTAAGCGCAGGACGGGCGTCCACTTAAGTAGCTCGTTTATTCTTATAAATAATAAAATAAATTCTAATTTTGTTCTTATAAAAAATAAAATAAATTAAAATAGAGTTTATTTTTAACCTCAAAAAAATAAAAAGATTCATATTTTGTTTATTTTTATTTTTTGTGAGAGCCTAAAAATAGGTAAAAATATGAACTTTTTTTTCTTTGCCCAAGATCTATAAAATATTATGAACGACCCTACAAATAAGTAAAAGTTACCCGTAATTAGAATTAGTCTATCATGAATATGTAATATAATTTTTTTAGTTGTTTATATTATTCTTTGTAATTATTTTAAGCAAGTTATTCAGACATTTTTGCTTAAAGTACCTTATATGATTCTAACTTGAAATATAAATATTTTTCTATAAAAACTCTCAATAAATAAAATAGTGAAATAATAAACTGTTAATATAACATTAAGTTTCTACCAAAATTCTAAAGTAAAATTTGATAAATCTAAAAAAAACATAGATGATACATATATACAATGTAATTGTAGAATATGATAAACTTTATTTAAGTAATTCTATTATGGAGATTTTCTCCTAATTAAACTAGTGAATAATTTCAAGTAAAACTTTAATATATGAATCACTAAACTCCAATATTTTATAATTAAATTCTTATAATATTATAACGTCATACTAAAGCAGTATACTTAAAAACAATATTAGTAAAATCTATATATTTAATATTGTTCATTAATTGATTTATAAGATAGATTTTTAAGGTGAAAATTAAATAAATGAAACAAGGTCTTATAAAGTGCTTATAAGCTAAGATCAAGATCATTTAAGGAGTAGATAAGAGTTAAAATATGATTCTCATGGGTTGAATCAACTAATAAAAGATAACAAAAGTATAGGACATATTATCATGTCATACATCATAAGAAGTTTTGAGAGGTCTTTATAATAAGAGTAAGTTATACGAGGTTCCACCTTTTTGTCAATCTAGTGTTTAACGAGTTGGCAACTTCTTTAGCTAGCATTGTTTATCTAATCAATTGAAACAAATATTGGTGCATAGTATTGCAGCTTTTTCATTTGTGAAGATCTTGGTGTTCCTTTCATTCCATACGATGTAAATGGAGTAGCTGAAGGCTATCATGAAGAGGATGTTTTCCTCTTTAGTGTGGTTGATTCTTCTGCACCTATTTTGCTATGTTTGCCCATTAATTCTCCTTGCATTGTAAGTTGTAAACTACTTAGAGCTTAAGTCATACTTACGATGCGTTATTACATTTAAAGAATAAATGGTTGTATGTCTACATCTAAGTGTTTTATAAGACACAAGTATAATTGGTTGAGGGGTCAAAGTTAGATCTTGTTTTGGTTATAATTATTTATTTAGTTGCCAACCTTAGAATGAAAGATCCATCGGGATAATTGTCATAAGGCTATACTAGTTTATGCCATTTAACTTAAGGTAGATTATTCCTGAGCAGTATTATGTAGGTTCTATTAGTAAAGGCTCCAAAATCTAATATGAGTTAAACTATTTTGACCTCAGCCTCTAAATTTGGGTTGTCGCTTGGTAGGTTTCTCGTTATGGATGAGAACCCTCAAATGTTAAAGAGAGACCAACTCTAGGTATTCTCTCTAATGACTAGTTAGCTTGCATAGTGGACCTTTTGCACCCTTAAAATTAGTTTGCTAATTTTCTTTGTCTTAGTTTAAGGAAGTGGAAGCATTTTGGAACCTTAAAGATTGGGAGACAATTGGTTCTTAATATGGAGTGTTTTTTTTATTCATGTATGGATTGATTTTCTATGCTTCTATTTTATGATTATTTTTATTGATTTCTAATGCACAAAATTAGTCCATTGATTGAAATGAACATTTGCAAGATTAAAGTTTGAATACGTAAAAATTTTTAATCATTTTTAGCAACTAAAAGAATTAATTTGTTGTATTAGAAATTATTACTTATAGGAAAAATATTCAAATAGATTTAATGCAACCACAGATGTTATGTTATCTTGCTTCGATGGTCTTTCTTTTTTTAAAGTTATTGTTTAATTAAATTTTAAACCGTATCTAAGTTTGTTAAATAATAAGGGCCAATTGAATTACATATTTTTTATTAGTTAAAGGAAAGACATATATTTAATATCACATCAAATATATGATTAGTGAAATAATTATTTATTAGCAATGATCAATCATAGTTTCAAAAGATGGAAGCAACCATAATTGGTAACTCTCGTTTTTTATTGGTTTTAAACAATAAGTGTGTGATGTAGCTTTAGCTAGCACTGACAAGTATAGGTTGATTTTAAGAGGACTACAAGTACTAGTGGTAACCTCATTTCTATTAGCTAATTGACAAATAGGATGATGATCTAATTTAAAATTAAACTAAACTAAAATTCAACAAAATTATAAACCAAAATGTTGATAACATAACAATTAATAAATATCAATTAACTAGTACCTAAGTAACAAATCCCCCTAAGATTTTATTAAGTATTCAAATATTAATCATTAGACTATAGAAATTCCTATCTGATGTTAATATCTTTCTTAAAACTACCCATAACTAACCTTTCGTTGATAAACTGAAAACATTTTCTAGTTAAAACTCCTAAGATCACATTACTCGATTTATGAATTTCATTATTAAGTTTAATATGATTTTTTTTCAACCTATCTCTAGGTACATGTACAACTCTTTCAAGTTATAGCAGATCTATTCATTCAAAAGGATTTATCAATCTTAATCATATAAAGTCAAGCATTGGACTAATATCTAGGACATACTAGTTAAAGAATAAAAAAATAAAGTTGAATCATAATAAATCAATGAATCAAATTACTTTAAATAAAGATCAAATCATAAAATCCATCCCAACTTAGGGCTCATCCTACCTAGGCACTAATCAAACTTAATTTATAAACATGTAAACAAAATAAATACCGAAGGTTTAGAAGAATAATTAAAAAGAAAAAGAATCCATAAGATACGAATTCTTTTTCTCAAATGTAATCCCCTTGAAACTTCGATGGAAGGCTATTCTCTATCGAATCATTGAAGTAATCTTTATTTTTTTGTCTTCCTAGGTTCAAAATTGAGTCTCCAACTCTAACTTTTGTCTCTAACTTTGACTCTAATTGTATCTCCTCTTTGTAATTGACTTTTATATTACAAATTATGGTTTTTGGTACATATACGGTTGTGTGAGTGACCATTCCTTAATTTTTCAATATAAAAGTCAATTATAGAGAGGAGAAGCAATTAGAGTTAGAGTATCCTAAAAACACTTTAAAATTGTAAATTTTAGCAATTTTAGGAGCTTACATAGGCATGGCATACAGTCATATATGCGATTTACATGGCCATATATCTTTATAAGGGTAGAAAAACAACTTTAAAGCTTTACATGTTCACAATCACTTACATGGACCCTTATACAGCTGTATATATTACTTATATGGGCATGTAAATCTTCACAAGGGTGTGCATATCCAAAAAAGATTTAATTCTTTTATTTTATGCCCCAAAGTCACCCGAATTCTTCTCCTTTTGACCTATGAAGGCAATTGAGACCCGGAAAAAAAACTAGAAATAAAATAAGTATAAAAAATAACATAAAACTCTCAAATAACATATAAAACACACTTAATATGGCAAAAAAACATAGTTTATTAATCGTTTGTCAAACATCCCCACACTTAAACTTTTGTTTGTCCTTAATGAAATCATAATTCAAATCATAAAACTTAAAAACATCCATCCCTTATTAACCTCAACATATACATCGATACCCTAAATCATCATATTATATAAATCAAATTAAAATACAATTATACTCAAGTTATCCTAAAACTGACCTTCATAAGTCAATATCAATAACAATCAGATTGATATTCTTTTTGAAATAAAAAATACAAACTCCACACCCTCACAAAGCATTCACTCAACACACTCAAAGCTTTTAGGGTGGAAAATATAACAAACTCTCAAATCAATATAAATGAAGATTTTTAACCATATGCTTCTAATAAAATCACATCTTTATGATTTGTAAGTAAGGTAGAAATAAAAACTAAAAGGTCTTTTATTAAGGTGTAATGAGGCTTAGGTAAAGGTATAGACGGGATAACTAAAAAAGGGTAATAATATTGGAAACTTAGTATGGTAGGGATAACTAAAAAAAGGGTAATAATATTGGAAACTTAGTTCTTCGTAGCATAGGTCGTTCAAATAATGATTTTATTAGCACAACAATAATTCTTCTCAGTCTTTAACAAATATCATAAATTTTCTTCTTTTCTTTCTTCTTTTTTATTCTATATACCAATAACAAATAATTTTCGACTTTTGAACTTCTTTGAGCAACTTTGGAGAGAACATTAAATAATGAACATTAATCACTTGAGAAGAAACAAATTAACAATCACAACAAATGAACAATCATAGAAATATTAGACCTTTTCTTTAAAATTCTTTAATATAATCCAATTTTCAAGCAATCAAGTAAATGGGAATTCCTTCAAGGTTTAAAAATAACAAAAGATTTTTAAGAAAAATAGGGTAAAGGCTATTAATGTAGTTATAATCAATTAAAAGGGTTAAGTCTCAAAAGTGGTTACTCGTACGGGGTAAAAAAAGGTTGGATAATAATTACGTAAAATCGACTAAAACAACATGTTGAATATAAAAGCCTTTATCATTTTAATAACTCTAGTTTAAAAATGTGGTCTCAACATGAATCGTAAAAACAAGTTATGGAATCATCCCACTATGTATGATAACACACAACAAAGAATAAAACAACATAATATAATGATATATTTTCTCTTAAGCTCAAAAGCTCACAAATAGGTTTTATATGTGTAAATAATATGCAATTTTGATTCAAATTAATTATTTCAATGATCAGTAAAAATATGGTTTATGAAATAGAGTCTATTATAACTTTCATCCTTTTCCAAAAGTCTATTTAATCAAAAATAACCTAATGTGTTTAGGATAGATTTTAACTAAATCGAGATGTCAATTAATAAGAATAAACAATATAGATTATAATAAGCTTAAAATTTTTAAAATTTTCATTAACTAATTTCCCACACTTAGACTAGTACATTGTCCTCAATGGATAAAATATAAGCATATAAAAATAAAATATCAATGAAAAAATGTGACAAAGGAATATTTTGGCACTACCCTGAATAATAAAAATTGCAAATTGTAAACTCGTTGACGATTCCATTCGATACTATGTACTATCATCCTCGCAAAATAGAAATAAAAAGGGATAAAAAAGAAAAGAATACAATAATAATAATTTAAAATAAAATGGCACTGTAAAAATAGTTTAAACAAAACAAAATAATAAATAAATGAAAAATACAAAATATTATAAAAATTAAAAGTAAAATAAACAAAAGAAAACCTAATAAAGCATCCCATATTGCCTCTGCAGTTGTTAGGCATCCGGTTTACTAGGAATGTCCTTGGCCTCTGTATCATCAAGTGCAACTGTGGGAGTAAATGATGATGGCCCAAGTCTAGCTAATGGAGGTGGTATCTCGAATTTGGGGTGACCCATCATCTTGTATAGTACATAGTCCATCCATCGATCATATGGCTTTAGCTACGACACACACACACAATGAGCTCCCATTGATCATCTCAAGTAAAGGATTAGTTGCCTAGAATATCCCCATATACTTCTCCAATCTAGTAATCTTTAGTTGATCCTGATGTAGAGGTGGTGTCAAACTCTTGAGCATGATCGTGCTATCTATAGAGTCATGCTATTGCGTTCCTTATCCTACCTTATCCTAACTATAGTGACAATGAGCCCTATCTCGATGGATGTTATGATATATTGGAGCAATCCCCTTCTGCACCCATAGCTGCTTACTCACATGGAAATATGATCAGTTAATATATATCACCTATCAATCCCCATCTTTGGCATACTACATGCATATTTTTCATAACATCCAAGTTGAGGGAGACCATAGTGCTAAGTAGCCTCCTAAAGACTACTATCATTCTCACCAATTGTGTCATATAAGGCCTGATACATATCGTCCCTACCTCCGTATCCTTGCTCTAATGTCAAAAACATTGGGCCAAAGCATACCCCAAGTGTATCGATATCCTCAGCCTCTCAATCATACTTCATAAGTAAAACACATCTAAGTTCCTAACTACTATGAAATTTTCACCCTGCTCACTTATTGTATGACTCAAGATCTTGTGAATGTACCCAAGTGTGGGATGTCATAATGTAGATGCTTTGGATTTACTAAGGTTGTAATTGAACTCCTAGCTGATGTTGTGCCAGAAGTGACAAGCATCTATCCCATATAAAAAATCTATCTAAAGTGCCATGTACTCTTGTGTCTCCATAAAGTCTTGATCATAGAGCCCTATCATCACAAAGAAGTCCGTGTAGCTCATTTTCGTCATATCTCTAAGCATCCTAAATTGGATCATACTTGGTCAGTACCAACGGTAGTGGCCCTTTTACACAAAGAAAATGGAGCTGTTAATGCATCATAACACTACACAAAATAACTAGACTTAAAATTATAGCTCATGATGAGTCTAGGTCGATCCTATAGAGAGTGTGTGTAAAGCTTTCGTAATGAAAATAATCAGGCTTTAGGTTACGGGAGGGGGTTTGGTTTTCAATAAAAATAAAATGAAATTAAACTAATAAAAACAAATTAAAGCAAACAATCAAAAAGTGATAAAAATGATGAATACGTTAGGGATCCGATCTTCGGTTCAATCTCAGCCGACACACAAATAAGCATATATCTTTGTTTTGTTATTCTCTTACCTCTCCTAGCAACTATTAATCATAGATTAACAATAAGCCTTTTAATCTTAATTTTTTCTTAGGTCATGTTTAATTAAAACAAGCTCTTTAATTAAACCTAACTATATGATAACTTAGAATAAGCTCTCTAGATTTAGTTAGACAGTTGCATTATGAATAAGGAATAGAGATCAATATAGGCAATAACCACGCAAGCTCAGGTCATTTAACCTATGTTACATTATCCCTAATGATTTAACTCCATTAGTTGCCACAAATGAATCCAAACATAACGATTACATATTGTATTCAAGATTCTAGCTATAGGTTTACATAAAAACAATCAACTAGAGCATTGAATCATTCTTACAAAACATACAAACAATAAACATAGGATAACATAATCAATCCCTAAAAGAGAAAAAACATCAAACACAATGGAAGGATGCCCAAAACGTGTCCTTATTGTCGATTTCACCTCTGAATCAGGTTGGGGAAGCTTAGTCCTCTATGGGACTCCAAAATTTGCGTGCTCTACCTCATTTTGCTCTCGAAATGATTCTTAAAAACTTCATGTTCTTTTTGCTATTAAAAATTCTATTTATACTAAAAATTAGTCTTCGGGCACCCAGGTCACAAAATTCAAGAATGTGAATTTTGAGTCACAGCCGTGAATTGTAATATTAAAGCTCATAGCTGTGAGCCTTAATGCACAGTCGTGACTTGATGCTCATGGCCATGAGTATAAGGGTCATAGTCACGAATTGCAATGCAACATATACTTTTCGTTTTTGTGGCATTTTCTTGTCTCCTCTTCGCTCTAATCCTTCTCCTTTTTGTTTTATGAAGACAATTAAGTGTGAATCTCAAGATGATGGCTCAAAGAATGTGCTTTCAACTCAATTTAGCTCTTATGCTTCCAAATTATACCTAAAACTAAATATGAACCACAATGAGTTTCTTAAATGTTTCATAACATTAATCACTAAGTGTTGGACCCCGATTCTTTTCTTACTAACAAGATTGTGCTAAATTCTTTTTGAGGTTTATTTTGATTAATTTGT
>JANQAP020000381.1:239514-253460 GCA_026874005.2 Erythroxylum coriaceum
TTTATCCATCAATGTACTATAGGGTCTCTTCAACATAAATACAATATTGCTATTTCTAATGGATATTAGACTCAATCTACCTTCAATAGTAGGTTTGCAAATGTTGGACCTCTTAACTTTAGCACTACTAACTTCATAATCGCAAGAGGTCTAAAAGAATTTTTTCATCATCCTTTCAATAGATTTTGTAAGTTCCTTTTGCTAATAGCATGTAAAAGCTCAAGAGAACTAATAACATTCTTCAACAATTGAATCTTACTACCATAAGAGACGACTCTATTAGATAATGAAGCAAGTATCTTTTGAATCTTCTTGATCGGGAAAAGACATTCATAGAAGGTGAGTCTCCTAACAGAAATAGGATGTCTTGGAACGAGATTCTTTGTTCCCGTAAGGGTGTTCCCTTTTGTGTTATTTAATTTTGTCCATACATTTATATAAGATGAGATTTAATAAAATATGGTAAGAACTAATTAATCGAAACATATGTTCTGCTCTCAAAAGTCTCAAAAAGATGATTATACATCCAAAAAAAAGTAAAAATATAGAGCGAATCAAATTTCTGTTCAAGATAAGACCGAGAAATTCGGGAATAGATTATTGCTATGCCTGCTATACCTGAATAAATCCCAGCTATCTATTACAATAAATTAAATGGCTAGGATCTTAAAGGCACAGTAGAGCACAGCAATCCGGGAGCAGCAGATCTGCTCCGGAAAAATTCAGAATCAGTCCCAAATTCCCCAATCTAACCTCCTAAATCTAAGAAACCGCTAATGACCATTCCTATCTCTCTCCCTCTCTTTCTCTCTCTCCATATTATATTTATAAATACTATTCGGCGGCAAGCTTGAGCTTGACCCTACTGTCAAGAACACTGGTCTGTCTCTCAATAATGGAGTCTTCTTCACTCTCACTCTCACTCTCGTCACCAAATGGAGCTCCTCGGTTTTTTACATCCTTCCCAAACCACGAATTCATCTTCCGGAAGCGTTTCTCTTCCCATTTCACCGATCAGAAGCGTTCGGGAATCATCTCCTTATCGCCGATTTCTCTGCGACCAGTGCTTCGGGGAGACTCGTTGCCGCCGTTGCGTTCTGTATCGTCGGACGACGCTAGGCTTGGGTCATTTGGGGAACCGGAGGCCCCGAGTTTTATGGAGTTTATAACGTCTGAGAGAGTGAAAGTGGCGGCGATGCTTGGTCTGGCACTGGCGCTATGTAACGCGGATCGTGTGGTCATGTCGGTGGCCATTGTACCATTGTCTCTTGCTCATGGTTGGAGCCCATCGTTTTCTGGCATCGTTCAGGTCGCTTTTTTAAAACTATTATGGTGAATTAGAATCGTTTTGAAGTTTACTTCTCTAAGATTTATTCTTTCTATATTTAGAGCATTTGGTAGTAGTTATGTAAATGAATCCAATTTCCTCTATTGGTTTCTTTTGTCTTGAGCCATCCAATTGATCCATTACTTGCAGGAATAAAAGATAACATGTTGAGTAAGAGAATGTATGGGAGATAACATACTGTAGGTAGATGATATCGCTGACATTTGTCTGTTCTGTTCTGGTGTCATTCTAAGTTTTTTTTCTTTTCTAAACCTTTGATAGATCGTTGTTGCAGTCGTCTTTCCTCTGGGGATACCTAGTTTCACCAATAGCAGGCGGAACTTTAGTAGATTATTTTGGTGGTAAGGTGGTGATGGGATGGGGAGTGGCCTTGTGGTCATTGGCTACCTTTCTTACTCCTTTTGCAGCCGAAACTTCTTTATGGGCTCTACTTGTTATGCGTGCTATGCTAGGCATTGCAGAAGGAGTGGCTCTACCTAGCATGAACAACATGGTGGCTAGGTATTGATGTTCTACTTCATTCATGGTTTATTTTGATCACTGCATTGTCATGAATTGCATTCGAAACTTTTGTCTTTTGTACTTATGAATTGGACAAGTCCAAATGATGAAGAAATCGTGTTGATTTTATTAATCAGGTGGTTCCCAAAAACAGAACGAGCCAGAGCTGTTGGGATTGCAATGGCAGGATTTCAGCTTGGAAGTGCAATAGGACTCACACTGTCGCCAATCCTCATGTCCCAAGGTGGTATATTTGGGCCGTTTGTAATTTTTGGATTGTCAGGATTTCTGTGGGTTTTGGTTTGGTTGTCTGCAATATCAAGTACCCCTGGCCGAAGTTCCCAGATATCAAAATATGAACTGGAGTACATATTAAGCGAGAGGAAGAAATCCTTTTCAGTTCAGAACAAACCTAAGACAACAAAAATGATCCCTCCCTTCAGGCGCTTGCTATCTAAGATGCCAACATGGTCCCTAATTGTTGCAAATGCCATGCATAGCTGGGTACTGCAATATATCACTTTCTGTTCTTTTAGATAATTATGCAATGAGCCTACTGAAATGTTCTTTCTATGCTACTCAAAGTAATGGTGTATTATTATATGGTCATTGTAGCATATCTTTCTAAGTTTCATTTATATCTCCTAACTACTCATCACAAATTTTTTTTTTTGGTTCACTTTTCCTACCTTGAAATATTTTGCAGGGGTTTTTTGTGATTCTTTCTTGGATGCCCATTTACTTCAACTCGGTATGGCCTAATGCTTACTTATGTAATTTTGTCATTTCTAATTGGCTAGGATGTAATCAAATCTTGTATATTTTTAAATTTAATACAGATGACATTTGACTGCAGATATATCATGTTGACCTCAGACAAGCAGCATGGTTTAGTGCTGTTCCATGGAGTGTGATGGCATTCATGGGGTATTTTGGTGGCATGCTGTCAGACATGTTGATAAGAAATGGCACTAGTGTGACTTTGACTCGCAAGATCATGCAGGTGCATTCTACCAGTCATACACCATGGCATCTGAATTAATACTATATGGCTTATAAATACAAACAGATTTTGGTAATGCATAACCCATTCTCTCTTCCCTGCGAGCATGGAAAATTTTAATAATCATTTTATTCTTTGGGATTTGCATTAGGGTTATGCCAAACATTCTTATAGGGGTTTTGGAAACTTTACTGTTAACTAACCATTTTACTTCCATGACTGCCCTTTTTTCTCTAAATACCTTTCTTCCTAAAACAACCGTATGTTCTCTACTTGGATGCCCTCATCACGATGAGTTAAAGACTCTATTGCTGGAATGGGCCTGCACAGCACTTTTCTCACCCAACCCTCCTGTATTATGAATGACTTAATGGAAATTAATGTTCATTATAAGGTTTTTTACTGTTCTATACTTGTGTCTGTAATGTCAATTTCTTGCTCTTATATTAAGCATTAAATTTGTACTTCTCTGCAGTCAATTGGTTTTCTTGGTCCAAGTATTGCTCTTATTGGTTTGACGACCGCAAAAATTCCATCAATTGCTTCTGCTTGGCTTACTCTAGCGGTTGGGTTGAAAGCTTTCAGTCACTCGGGGTTTCTTGTGAATCTTCAGGTTGGTCTGCTAAAAGATGCTATGTTAAATTATGAGAGAAAATTGTCATTTGTTCTTGACTTGCGCTTGTTTCTACTTCCAGGAGATAGCTCCTCACTATTCTGGTGTTCTACATGGTACTGTACCCTGTCTACTACTTGAGTTCGATATAACCTGCCTACATGTATCATGCTATGATTTCTCCTGTAAAAATTATTCTTAATTCAACTTTGGACTTCTACCATTGGACTAAAGAAATGGTAGCAGACCACAAGCTGACAACAATAAACTTTATCATTCAAAATCTGAACAATGTTTTTGGTTTTTGGTATAGGCCTATCAAACACTGGTGGAACCTTAGCAGCAATTGTGGGAACAGTTGGAGCTGGTTTCTTTGTTGAATTGGTTGGTTCTTTCCAAGGATTTCTGTTGCTCACATCACTCTTATATTTTCTTGCTGCCCTTTTTTACAATGTCTTCTCTACTGGAGAGAGAGTTGATTTTGATGGAACAGGTTAGTATCGTTGATTTTTGCTTTCATTTCTTTTTCAAAATTTTCGATTGTCTGCATCTTTCAAGATCCCCCCGAAATTCCGTTTTATCTTTTTACCTGTTATGGTTATTCAATTATAGTGGATTAGTATTAGGCCATTGTCTCATAGACATGTTGATAATAGTTTGAGAATCTTCTGTCCAGTTTGTTGCAACCCATGTACAGAAACAGTGTAACCCTGGTAGGATGCCCATCAATGCTTTATTTGTCATCCTTTATGCAGACATGTTAAGACTTTCAATTGCCTATTATATCTATCTGATAGCTTACACAAATTTTGATCCACAGGACATTGACTGCAATTTACAGCTGTGATCAATCTAGTCTTAGCTTATGAGTTATGAAGGTGATTATGGACAGCTGTAGCATTATCCTTGGAAGTAGATTTAATAGGAAGAGAAAGGTTTGCTGGTTGTGAAAATAATACCTCTGCGCGTTGAGACGAAATTTTGTTTTCATTTTACGTTTCTTCTTCACCGTATAAAAAAATGTAGAATTGACTAGTTCATTGACCGCTTGGATGTCTCAAGTACTGTGGATGTGGGTGCATGAGATCTTACCAGACTAGGTTATTTCATGTGTAAAGCTGTCTTGCGTAAAAGTTCTGTATATACTCTGCAGTCTTTTTATCGTTCATGTTAATAAAATTGGTATATTTGAATCGAAGTTCCCAATTCATGTCATTGGTAATTTGATTGGCTACAACGTTAAGGATTAAATTTGATTTACTTTAGCATGCAATAAATTCTATAGCAGTAAATAGTCTATAAAAAGCAATGTTTTAAACATTAGGTCGGATATCAAATTGGTAAAAAGAAAGACTCAAAGTTTAAACATTGGTATTAAACTATTATAAAATTAATATATAATAAATAAAAATAAAAATAATAAGAATAAATAAAAATAAGATAATTTGTTAAAATAAAAAGCATATATTAATGTGTATTATTATATAATGAACTAATAATAAATTCAATTTAATAATTCAAATTAAATATGAATCTAATATAAGATTTAAAATAATAATAAAGATTAAAATTGTATTTTCAAAAGAGATTGTCTCTTCATTGTCAAAAGTTCAAATAAATTACAAATTAGTAATGTATGAAATTGTTCTGAATTATAAATTTGTATTATATTATACTTTTAAGTTAAATATGATCAAAATAAGATATGAGTTAAAGATCAATAGATATTTTTAATTCATTCGATATTGTAAATGCATTTTCTTCATAAATTTAAATTCAAAAATTAGTATGGTCAATACAATTAATGTCAATTGGATCATACCTTCTTTTCTTACTAAGTGCTCTGAATACATAAAAGAAAAATATAAAATCAATAATAAAAAATAAAATTATAAAAAGGGAAAAACTATAAAATACTTGTTTTCCATTCTTAGATTATAAGTAACATAAACTAGGTCATTAAGTATTTGATATTCCAAACAATTTCGTTTCTTTGTATGGGTATATTAAAAAATGATCCAAATACAGTTACAACATGATGTAGAAGTTGTTTTATTGATTAATCTAATAATGAGTTTTCTCAATGTTCGAGCACTTTTGCCATATAATCTCTACCCCTCATCTATATTTTAAATTAATAGTTATAAGAAATAAAAATTTATACTATTAATAAGTAAACAATGAACTAAAAGTATAAACCTCGCTGCATTTTTTATCATAAATTCTCTCTTTTTAGATGATCTATTGAAACTCTATAAATCTTCACGATACAATTTAATTTCACTTTTTGCCTATGATTGCTTTTCAATAGAGAAAATAATTGTGGATTTAATCATATCAAACGGATCGCTTGTAATATTATTTGTACATGCATCTCCACTATATATGCAATAAGGATTGAGAAAATAATCTACTAAGTGGATTTTTTGAGTAAGATGCTTATCCTATCATCTGTTAAGAATATCTATATAAGACTTGTACAATTTCTCCTTCCCTTTAAAAAGATTTATAATTGTTTTGTTAGCTTTATATATACCATCATATATATACCCCAAAGATAACTTCTCATCTGAGTCAACAATCCTTAACAACTTTAAGCGGAGCCACAATCTTCACAATGATCAAGTGGACATCCTAAAATTTATTATCTAGAATAATAACACAAATTTATTTCCTTTTGCACTTTTTGATAACCTATGACTTGAAAAATGTTTACTTGTCACTAAATTTTGAAGCAGCTGTTTATGCTCATAAACATTTTTCAAAGTAATAAATATAGTTAGAACTTTTTGCTTTCTTAACCAAGACAAACATTTGATATTATTATACACAAAAATTGTACTCTTCCATACATGTGAAGCAAGAAAAGAAATATGGTCTATACTACTAATATCTTTTAAAATAAGATTTATACAATGAGCAGCACATGGAGACTAATAAATATGCTCATACTTTGATTGTATTAAGTATCTAATATAACTAGCTGCATTATCTGTAACAAAATGCACAACATTCTTTGATCCAACCCACTTGACAATTTAAAAAAATAATTTAGATAAAGCATTAGCATTTTTTTATCATATTAGAAGCATTAATAAACTTAGATAAAAGTTATTCCAATTTTACAATAAAATAAGAAATTAATCAAGGTTCTTTATCTTTGATCAGTCCACCCATCTGCCATAATAGTAAATCTTGTTGATTTCTAACTAGACTTATATGTATCCACAAATCAACTGACATTCTTTTTTTAAATCTTGAAGAAAAAACACACGAATCTTATAGTAAGAAGGTGTCTTAAATCCTGGACCTATTGTTGTTATAACATCTATTTCTTCTTGAAAATATGGTGCATTTAAAGTATTTAAAGGAACACACGAATGATTGAATCATCTAGCCTATGCTCGTTTACATCACAAAATAAAATCCTTATCAACCAAAACATTTTTTACACTAGGTTGTGAACTATGAGTAGTACTTGGAGGAAAATACGAATCTATGCTAATATTAGCTTTCCTTTTTTCCTTTATCTAATATTTGTGGTTTTGCATCATCTCTAAAAGTTATATCACGACTCTCTTTATTTTCCTTTTCTTTTTTTAACTCATTGCTGGAAATAATTTCCATTCCTCTTATGTACATTAAGTGGTACTTTTTTGTAAGAAGCAAAATTACCTTTAGCAGTAGCAAAATGTTCTTTCATTTTATAAATTCCTGCTCCTTTAAATATTCTACCATAAAACATAAAATTATATTGGATATTTCCATCATATGCCTGAGAAAAAGAAAAATAATTCTATGCTGAATTAGACTTACTAAGAGTAAAGGATGCTATGTTCATCGAATATTTTTTTGATTATTCCATATTCTCCATTATAATTTTAACCTGAAAAAATGAGAAAACATATTTTTTTAAATTTTGTACAAAAATAAGCCACAACAATAACTAGAATAAGAATAAGTCACAAAACAATGAGCGAAAGAAGAAAGATGAAACGAAAAGATAAAAGATAAAAGTCTGAAATTAAAAATACCCCTTGACTTTGTCTTTTTGACTCTTGCTTCTTTTATATCTATTTGACAATATAAGATTTGACTTCAATCATCACAATCAATAAAAGAAATAACAATAAAAAGGAGAATTAATTTGTGATCTTGACAAAAGGAGTCAAAGTATATGTAGAAGAAATAGAAAAGATGTTGAAAAAGAATTGAAAACATTTAAGAAAATCAATTCAAATTGGAACATAACTTGAAATCTTTTTCAAAATTGAATAAACCTAAAAAGTCAAAAGTTAAGTATGTTTAAAGAAGGACACTCATAAATTATCCCAAAACAAAATTACTTATCTATACTAAATTACTAAGTCCTTCTTTAAACATACTTCTTTAAGTTAAAGTTTAAACATCATTCTTTAACATATATACTCTCATATTATCATAAACAAAATTACTTTTCTATACTAAATTACTAATCAATAACTCCTTGTTTAAATATACTTCTTTAAAGTTTAAACATCACTTTTTAACACATTCTTAAATTATCCTTCACAAAATTTTTTTTCTATACTAAATAATTAATTAATAACTTTTAAGTGTCCTTCTGTAAACATGCTTTTTTAAAGTTTAAACATCACTCTTTAACATATTATTAAATTATCCTAAACAAAATCACCTATTTATACTAAATTATTAATTAATAACTTTTTAATTTCTTTCTTTTAAGTTTAAACATTACTTTTTAACAGACTATTAAATTATCCTAAACAAAATTACATATGTATACTAAATTACTAATTAACAACTTTTTACTTTCCTTCTTTAAAGTTTAAACACCACTCCTTAACACACTCGTAAATTATCCTAAACAAATTTCCTAATCTATACTAAATTACTAATTAATAACTTTTTGAAGTGTCTTTCTTTAAATATACTTATTTAAAGTTTAAATATCACTCCTTAAAACACTCTTAAATTATGTTAAAAAAATTCCTTTTCTATACTAAATTACTTATTAATAACTTTTTTAGTGTCCTTTTTTAAACATACTTCATTAAAGTTTAAATAAAATTATTTTTTGTTTTGGTCAACAAATACTAATAATATAATATTATTAATGTCCTAAAATAATTGAAAATTATATCTTTTTCTTATTTTTAAGTTTTACTATTTTTTTCAAATATGATCTAAAATATAACATTATCTAGAAAGTCCATAAAAAGTAATTACAATTTAGTGATTTACAACTTTCTCATCTTCAAAACCAAATGGAATACTATTAAAAACAAATTAACAAGCAATGTGCGATGTTTCTATCTTGAAAGGTGATTAGATGCTCATCACTAGACATCAGTGGCAGAAATCACATCTCTTGCTTCTTTTGGATTTATCTTCTTTCTTTTGTTGTTTAGTTTGTTCTATGCACATAAGGCGATGTTATTGGAAATTTTAATAGGGTGTAAGTATGTATGTTTTTCTCTCTTTGCCTTATTTGAAAATTTTTAAAACATTGGTTTAACCTTAACCCACATATGATTCTTTTATATTATTCGCTAAGCCTTCTCTATCTCAGTACTTTTTATATTTCAATTGATCATATTACTTTCATGATTTGTCTTTGCATGTTGTGAAGATTCCTTCTTATTATACCCTTAGTCTCCATCTATGGGTCTGTTTGTTAAGAAGATTCTAATTTGCTCTGATGATTGAAGTGCAGTGGGTATGTAATTTCTTTGCGAATATTTCTTAGATGCTACCTAGATATATTGTTCTAGTGCTTTATTTCCCTGTTTGGTTTTATGATTCTATGATTCTCCATTGATATTTGTTTATTAGACTCGTAGAGGTATCACTAGTTCTCCACTCACGTTATGAAGCAGGTCTAGAAGTGGCTAGTTAGAGGAATCTTGCTCAAGCTTTAGGAGGAAGACCGTCTATTGGAGTGCCTATTAGTAACCTAGTTCTTGTCGAAGAAGAAGAACATATATTTACAGATCGTCATGATTCAGAGAAAACCAATTAGTATATTATTTAACTAGCTAATTTTCATTTATACTAATTAAAAGTAAAACTTGAAATAGAAATTAGGCCATTTCGAATCCAGTTGAACTAGCTGGTGCATTCCATTTTTAAAATCATTGATAAAAAGAAGTAAATACTTTGAAGCATTTGCTAAACATATAAGCCTATTGGATAGGTGTTAGTTCGATGCATGAATAAGTCATGTCACAAACTAATCAATATTCAAATGAATCATCTATGCAAATCTTTCTAAGTAGGTAGGACTATTAGAAATGACCCTCAATTCTCTCTAATTCTAATTGACTTTCATTGCCACATAACCAGATAATTTTTGATTGGGATATCATCTTGTCTCTAAGACAATTGTAACAATCGACTGATTGACTCGGTCTCCAAAACATATAATTAAATATTTGAAAGCAATAGTACGTAGTTTAGTTCTTAGGCTTGTAATGAACTTGGCGTTGTTTTATGCCCTAAAACTAATCAGCTAGTTATAATTTGGTAACAAAATAATTTAAAGATATTCTTAATCAGTGATTAATTGACTATATATTTAGTCCCTAATGATTAGTAATTAATGTTATAATGTGCTTAAGATATTAATTTTTGGTTTATATTTTATCTTAGGTACAAATTGGAATAATAAGAACCAAATTCAGCTAAAAAAATATCCTTGGTGTCATTCTATTGATGGTTAATACTATTTACCTTTATTGAAGCAAAAGAGATGAGTTAGGGAACAAATGGGATAAAGAATGTAACAAAAAAAGTTATTGTAGTAGTGCATTGTAACACTAGACAAAATAACTAAACTTAAAGTTATAGCTAGTGATGAGATCAATCCCACAGAGAGTGTATGTAAAGCTTTTGCAATAAGAGAAATTAGTGTTTAGGTTAAGGATGTGGGGTTTGGTTTGGTTTCTAATAACAAAATAAAATGAAATTAAACTAACGAAAGTAAATTAAAACAAACAGTTAAAAAATGATAAAAGTGATGAATGCATTTAGGATCCGATTCTCGATTCAATCTCAACCTATATGTAATTAAAAATACGTCATTGTCATATTATTTTCACACCTCTCTTAGAACTATTGATCGTAGATTAATAACAAGCTCTGTTAACTCTAGTTTTTCCTTATATCTTGTTTAATTAAAACAAGCTTTTTAACTAAAGCTAACAGTCAAAAAGCCTAGAACAAGTTGTTTAAAATTAATCGAACAATTGCATTACGAATAAGGAAAATAGATCAATCTATGCAATAATCACACAAGTTCAGGTCATTTAACCTATGTTATGTTATCCCTAATTATTTAACACCATTGGTTGCCAGAAATGAATCTATAACATAATGATTACATATTGTATTTAAGATTCTAGCAATGGGTTCAATATAAACAATTAAACGATAACAAGAATACTAATTATCCATACTTAATACCCATATCCATATAATGAAATAATGTAAACAATCCCTAAAAAAAGATCGAACAATGGTACACAATGAAGATATGATTAAATACGATCATCAGCTTCGATTTCACCTCCGAATCAAAATAAGAAAGCTTAGCCTTCCATGGGTCTCCAAAAAGTAAGTGCTTTGCCCCTTCACGAAGTCCCAAAATGATTCCTTTCTTTTTGCTGTCAAAATGTTCTATTTATATGAAAATTAGGTTTTTGGGAATATACATGGTTTGATATATGGCCGTGTATCAAACCTATAAGTCAAAGAATGTGAAACTTGTGAAGATATATGGTTGGGTACACAACCATATATCCAATCATGTATGCAAAAAATTTATCTTCCGAATGCATACACAGTCGTATAAGTATGCACACGGTATCTCCTAAGTTTTGCTGAATTGTTATTCTTCTTGTGATTTCTTGTCCAATCCTCACCCTAATCCATCTCCTTCTTGTTCCACAAGGGTAATTCAGTTTGAACATCAAAATTTTGGCTCAATAAATGTGCTTTAAACTTATTTTAGCATTTATGCTTCCAAATTGTACCTAAAATCAAATATGAACTAAAATGAGTATTTTAAGCATTTCACAAAAACAATCATTAAGTATTAAGAAGTGAATGTATAAACAATTAAGCACACATTAAATTCCCTCACATTTAGCTTTTGATCGTTCTCAAGTAAAACAACAAAATCAAAGTCACAAACTAAACACTTTCACAATTTTCATATTACCTAAGAATAGATAGCCAAAAGTAAATAAAAATAACTTTCAAAATCATAACAAGAAATAAACATTAAATTCGTCTATTCATGATTAATCAACAATCATCACCTTTAGAAACTGAGTAATCTAGTAGTAGACTTGGACAAAATGTGTTTAAATAGCATTGATCCATAGGTACACTCAAACACCATTCATGATCAAAACAGTCCACAACTTTGCATATCATTTCATTTCTCCACCACTAAGATTCACATGCACAACCATAAATTAATAGGACTTTTTCAGGTTGTAATGTGGGTAAAGGTTAAGGTGAGATGTATTTGTGTAATGTGGCACAAAAGCCATCAAAGCTAGTAAAGCAAGAAAGACACTTAATGTAATATCAAGCACAAAACTAACATTCACTTAACTATGTACATCAGCTATGATGAATGTAAAAATTATGTTTCACAGCTCAATTTCAAGATATCACACAAACCACATAAAGCACAACCAATTAGAAGGAATCCCTCATATAATTGATAAAAAACAATAAAGTATAACCATAACTAGTGATCCTTCAAAATAACATCTACTTCATATGCTTTATACTCAAATCACCCATTCCATACAACTTTAGTAGGAAAAACTAATCATAAATAACTTTGCAAAGCAAGTGCATTTTCCCTTGGTACTTTTATTTAAATACTGTTTTTTCTTTTGCTTCTCTCTTTTTCTTTCTTCTTCTTCTTTATATATATATATATATATGTATGTATGTATGTATGTATGTATGTATGTATGTATGTATGTATGTATATATGTATATGTATATGTATATCTATATGTATACAAACTGAAAGAAGCTACAACACATTAGAATTCATTGATAAGAGAAAAATGACATTCCAAAAATTATAACCAACGCATATATGAGCACACCCTTAGACTTACACTTTCGTACATCCATAGACATAAAAAATAAAAAAATGCTTCACTGGCTTTAAGATTTGGGTAGGAAATTTGATTAGGTTTAAAGGATGTAAACACAAAAAGAAAAGGCAAATAAAACTCAAGGGAGGTTAATAAGGGAAAATTCATATCAATGAGTAGGTTATTTAGCTAATACAGCATATGAAAAAATGGATGCTTATATCATTTGCATATTAACACATGTGATAAAAATATGATCTTGAATATAAAATAAAAGCAAAATTAGGATATACATGTCATAAAGATCACACATAAACAAAAGACAATGAGACTGATATAGATGTATCAGTCTATAAAGGCTCAAAATCTCATTGGCTTATGTCTACCACTAATCACTACTCTTCTAATGATAATGTATATTGACCAATCACGAGATTAAAAGTACATGCTTAAGTTTCCATGAATTTTTCTAGTCAATTCACTCTCTAATTATGACTATATAGTCTTAAAAGCATTAGAAAAAAAGAAAATGTTTGTTTGTTTGTTTATTTGATTTTGAAAACACCTAAGAAACACACAAGCAACAAACAAGCTTAAAATGTGCATGAAAACTAAGATCCGCACCCCCACACTTAAAACTTACATTGTCCCCAATGTAACATCAAATGTAAGAAATGGAGCATTTAACAGAAACCACAATTACAAGAATGTAAATAATAAGAAATAAAATTCCATTGGGTTGCCTCCCAAGCAGTGCCTTTGTTTATTGTCGTTGGCTTGACTCCATGTTTTCCTCATCAAATTATGAAGTTTTAATTGCTAGGAATCACAACATTGGCATTTTCCACGTGACCTTCATCAAGATAAGGCTTGAGTCGATGACCACTTATATGTAATATCTTCCCTGTTTTCAAACTTTTAATCTCTACTATACCATAAGGAACGAAATTAGTTATCACAAAAGGATCAACCTAATAAGGAAGAAATTTATGTGGAAACAATTTATATTTAGTGCAATAAAGAAGCACTTTTTGACCAATGATAAAGCTTTTCGACGAGACATTAAAATCTTTGGTCTTCTCTTTTGTTGAAACCACTTCTTGTTTATTTATATGCTTCTGCTTACAATCTTCCTGCACTGAAAGGTCAATCACATTAATTACAAAAATAAAGTGGTTATTATGAGAGTTCTTATTATCATAAGAAAATATTGAAATGAGTAACTTCCTCATTGAATTCCATCGTGAGGGTATGTGACATCCTGTCACCTATATATATACGGTTAGAACACATTATTTGTGAGACATTGATATGACTTAAGCTATAGGAACGTTAGACATAAGTTAATCGTGACTT
>JANQAP020000381.1:358435-377108 GCA_026874005.2 Erythroxylum coriaceum
TCATGGCGCTTCTCAAAAGGTTAGGCATGAAGATGCTTAGTAATTTTTTGAGTGGGAGGGTCCCAGTTTTTCTTTTAGTGGATAAGATGGCCCACCGTCACTTAGTCTGTTATAGGTAAGAAAAATAATCGTCGTATAAAGTTTTAATTTTTTTAAAAGTTTTGCTAACTCTATCATCATGCATACATGCATCATGATTTTATACAAAGTTAAAATATTGTTTACTAGTATGCTCATTCTTTAATAATTTATATTTTCAGAGAGAATCAACCACAAAATGAATCCACTCACTTTGCTTTTAACAAATAACAAATTGGAAAACGGAGAGAATTTTAATGAATGGAGACATAACCTTGACATTGTTCTTCAATATGAACGAATTTCATGGGTATTAACTGAAAATGAGCTTGCACCTCCGAGTGGAGATTCAAGTCTTGAGTAAGTCCAACAATATGAGTGATGGCAGAATACTGATAAGACTATCAAGTGCTATATTCTAGCTTCTATTAGTGGCATGTTGCAAAAGCAAATTGCTTGTATAAAAACTGCTAATGCAATGGTTCATCACCTACATGAGATGTTTGGTGTGAGGACCAGGTTTGCAAAGGTGAAAGCTATCCAAACCTTTTATAATCTCAGACAAAAAACTGGTGAACCAGTGCAGGATTACATGCTTAAAGTAATCTCTACGGTCATTGAGGTTGAGATGTTTGGGCCAGACATGGATGCAGACATGCAGATGATTATGATCATCAATAGCTTAAACTCTTCTTTTTAGCAGTTTAAGTTGGACTGTGAGCTCAACAGCAAGGATTATACCTTGGGTGAGTTGATGAATACCCTCCAGAGGATGAAGGAGATATTAAATATCAAGGCTCATGGGCCAGAAGCTAATGTAGCATCTTCTTCTAAGGCGAAGGGTAAGGGCAAGCAAAAGAAGAATAGTCCAATGAAAAAGAAGGCCCAAATAGGGGTCAAGGCCTAACTATGAAAAAGAAGGCCAAAGTGGACATTAAGGGAAAGTATTTCTAATGTGGTGAGTAGGGTCACTAGAAAAGAAACTGTTCGGTCTACCTTGAGACTCTCAAAAGCAAACAAGGTATGGGTTTCCTAAGTTTGTTAGGAACTAGAAATGTGGTAGATTCTAATTCTTAGATATCAGATTCAGGAGCCACTAATTATATTTGTAATTCTTTGCAGGGGTTCCAGTAAAGAAAAAGACTACATAAAGGCCATTTTCAAGTCAAGATAGTAGATGGATTCTATGTTTCAGCAGAATCAGTGAGACTAGTTATCTTGAACTTTCCTAGTGGTCATAGTTTATATTTGGAGGATGTATATTACATCCCAATGGTTGTAAGGAATATGATTTCTATTTTTTGTTTAATAAAATATGGTCATTCCTTATAATTTGAAAATGTTGTTTCAATATATGAGAATAAGGATTTTATTTGTAATGCAATAATTAAACAGGGATTGCTCTTTATAGAACCTATTACAGGCTCACTAAACATCATAGAATTGATAAAACTAAGACAATCTAATGCCTCTAGCATTAATTCAAAATATCTGTGGCACTTAAGAATATGTCATATCAATCAGAAAAGAATTGACAGGTTAGTAAAGGATGGGATCCTTATGGGCTTGGATAATGATCCATTACCCACATGTGAATCTTGTATTGAAGGAAAAAAGACCAAGGCCTCATTTACTTCCAAAGGAAACAGATCTGAATCTACGTTGGACCGGGTACATACTGATGTGTGTAGGCCCATGAACGTATAAGCTAGAGGAGGTTATAAATACTTTATAACCTTTATAGATGATTACTCTAGACATGGCTATTTGTATTTGATGCATAAAAAGAGTGAGTCCTTTGAAAAGTTCAAAGAATTCAAAGCTGAAGCTGACAAGTAGCTAAGCAAGTCATTAAAACAATTTTGATCGGATCGAGGTGGTGAGTACTTATTTGGAGAGTTTCAACAATATTTAATTGACAACAGAATTGTTTCCAGCTTGTCAGCTTCTCGAACACCTTAATAGAATGGTGTAGCTGAGAGGAGAAATAAGACTTTATTGGAAATGGTAAGATCAATGATGTCCTATACTAGCTGTCCATAATTGTTTTGGGGATATTCCATACAAACGACAACTTATCTTCTTAACTTTGCTCCATCCAAATCGGTGCCTAAAACACCTAGGGAGTTATGGACTAGCCGAGTGCCTTCATTGTAGGACTTAAGGACTTGAGGCTGCCCAGCCCATATTCTAAGGCCTGAATCCACAAAGATGGAACCAAGGTCAGAAGTATGTTTGTTTGTAGGATATCCTGTAGGTACTCGAGGGTACTATTTTTATGGTCCTCAGGACAAGAAGGTATTTGTGTCGACAAATGCAACCTTCATAAAGGAAGAGTTTGTGGGAAATCAGAAAGGAAGAAATGAAGTAGTACTCAAAGATTTAGCTATTCCATCCAAAACAAGAGTTGATTTGGATATAGCAGAACATGATGTCGAAAAGGATTTAAGAGTTGAATCAGAAGAGCAACCTGAACTTTAAGTAATGCCTAGATGTAGTGGAAGGGTTGTGAGACAACTAGATAGGTATCTAGGTCTAGGAGAAGGCATTATAGCCATCTCATACTAAGAAGAAATGGATCTTATTACGTATACATAGGCTATTAATGATGTTGATGTAGAAAAATGGTTCAAGGAGATGGAATCAGAAATAGATTCCATATACACCAATGAAGTCTGGATCCTTGTAGATTCACCACCAGATGTAAAAGCCATAGGGTGTAAATGGATCTACAAAAGGAAAAGAGGATTAGATGGAAAGGTAGAGACATTTAAAGCTAGATTGGTAGCTAAAGGCTATACTCAAAAGGAGGGTATAGATTATGAGGAGACTTTTTCGCCAGTTGCCACGCTTAAGTCCATCATAATTCTTTTGGCCATAGCAGCCTATTTCAATTATGAAATATGGCAAATGGACGTCAAGACCACATTTCTTAATGGGGTCTTGAGGAGATCATTTATATGGCCCAACTAAAAGGATTAATTAAGCCAGGTAATGAGCATAAGGTATGCAAATTGCAGAGGTCCATTTATCGACTTAAGAAAGCATCTAGGTCTTAGAACATTAGGTTTGATAAGTCTATCAAAACTTATGGGTTCATACAAAACTAAGATGAGCCTTGTGTCTATAAAAGGATACAAGACGGTAAGGATATTTTTGTAATCTTATATGTTGATGACATTATGCTCATTGGGAATGATGTAGAAATGTTATATACGGTTAAGGGATGGCTGAACGAACATTTGTCAATGAAGGATTTAGGAGAGGATAGCTATGTTCTAAGGATTAAACTTATAAGGGATCGTAAGAACGAACTGATAGCCTTGTCTCAAATAATCTACATTGAGAACGCGCTCAATAAGTTTGCCATGCAAGATTCTAAGAGGGGTTTCACACTTACTAGAGATAGAATTAAGAGGTCGAATGCATGCATAACATTCCATATGCTTCGGCAGTTGGAAGTTTAATGTATTCTATGCTTTGCATTAGACTGGATATTTATTGCACAGTAGGACTGGTAAGTAAATTCCATTCCAATCCAGGAATGGAGCATTGGACTGTGGTTAGATGCATATTGAAGTATCTTTGTAGGACAAAGAACTTAATACTTGTTTACTCTGGAAGTAATCTTATTTCGACAGGATATATGGATTCTAATTTTCAATCAGATGTTGATTCAAAGAAATCAACTTCTGACTCTATATTTGTTTTACGAGGTAGAGCCATAGTCTGGAGGAGTATCAAGCAATCTTGTGTTGCTGATTTGACTATGAAGGCTGAGTATGTTACTGCTTGTGAAGCAACAAAAGGAGCAATCTGGCTCCGCAAGTTCCTGAATGATTTGGAGGTAGTTCCTGAGCCAAAAAAAGCCATTACACTTTATTGTGATAATAGTGGGCCAATGGCTAATTCTAAAGAAACTCAAAACAATAAAGTTGCCAAACACATTGAGAGAAAGTATCATCTCATAAGGGAGATAATACAAGATCGTGAGGTGAATGTGGTAAAGATTCCCACAGAACAAAACCTTGTTGATCCATTTATGAAGACGCTATCTTAAAAGAGTTTTGAGGGTCACCTAGTAGGGATAGGAATGAGGGATATGTCAAACTTGCCTTAGGGCAAGTGGGAGATTGTTGGAGTTATGTAAATATAGTGCCCTGAAAAGCAAGGGTATTTACTTATAACTTAATTTTGTTCCAGTTACTTTTTGTAAAGAAAGTATTTATTATTAATAAAACAAAAGAGTTTGGGTTTATATACATGAGCATAATAAAACTAGTCATAAGGTACCGAGATTATTTTGTAAGTAATATACACATACATAGAGATGTATGGGAAACATGTATATTATTAGAATCTAAAATAATTGATTCACAGTTGAATAATCAAGTTGATCGCTTAATTATGGTTTAGACTATAGTGTTGCGATTTATGTTCATGTAAGTAAAAGAGTTTACTTCAAGGGAATGATGAATTTCATATCATGATAGTAGTTGACTATCAATAATGGCACAATTAAATGAATCTGGAATCACATATCTTTTAAAGAATAAAGTAGGTCGTTACTTTAATTTTAAAACATACACTTAAGCATTCGTTTATTATGGACTACAATCTTGATGCGTGGTGAACTCATATGTGTTTCATTATAATTCTTGATATGATTGGAATGAATTTTTATAGAATATCAATCTAGTGTCTGCATGTTGGAATTATTAATTGAAACATGTATCAGGGAACATTTACTCAAATAAAGAGCTTACAGTGATATCATCACTTCTAGATGTTTTATGGAGATTGGTGATTAAACTGGCGCCAGTAGTTTGATGGACTAGCTACCCATCAAGTCTTAACACTAAGATGAGATCTTGTGTGTTAATCACCATATAGAGTAAAACGGGAGATCTAGAAGGAAAAATCAGCATAAGGGTAAAATCGTAATTTTACCCTTTATTGTGTGGATGGCTATAATATGGTTTATATTAGAGTTTGCAACTGGACATCTTATTTGAAACATGTCCTCTCATAATATTTAGTATTTGAAGAGTTCAACTAATTGTCGTTAGTGGAATGACATTTAGTTAATAAGCTGGAATTAATTATAATAAGTTTAAATTAATTCCAGGCTTATTGGAGCTTGAATTATATAAGTCCAATTAGATTCCCCATTTGGCTTCTAGGAAGGTTATCAAGCAAAGTAAGAAATACAAATAGAGATTTTAAAGCCTATGATTGAATGTTGGGCTTACTTTAATTAAAAGCCCAAATGAACATTTAGAAATGGGCTAGACTTTGGTTTAATTTGATTAATTAAATTAAATCAAAGTTATTAAAGATAAAAGGAGGTGGATTTTCGGTTTTAATGGGCTAAATGTGCAACTGCACATTTAGCATTAGTTTGCTACATTTAAGATGGTTTTTAACATGCTTTATCATCATTAAATGGAGTTATATCCTTATTATTAAATGGTTTAATGGTTGTCTTTTAATGATTGCATGTAACCATTTAGCATGCGTTGGATTAAAGAAGAAAGAGTAGGCATGGCAATGGCCCGGGCCGAAAATATGGCGGGCCACGAGCCTGCTCGTGGCCTTTACGGGACAGGCCAAACTCGACCCGTCTATATTTTTTTAATTGAAAAAATAAAAAACAGCATCATTTTGGACAAAACGACGCCATTTTGTTAGACCGCGGGCCGACCAAATGAGCCGGGCCGGCCCATTGTCATGCCTAAGAAAGAGGTGCATTTGATGGACCCTCTTCCTTCTTTCATCACAAAATCGAAAATGAGATGTATCATTTTAGGTTATTGATCTTTTCATATAACCATCTTAAAACAAATGAGAAGTGTCTCATTTATTGGCTTCTTTATGATTGATTAAGGAAGGATGTGATGCATTGGATGCAGTTCACTTCTTTCTTTGAGGCTTAACCAAAATTGAGAGAGAGAATACAAAGGGTTGTTGAATTTTTATCTCTCTCTCTCTTATCTTACATGAGATAGTCGAAATTTGCATGAGAGGTGTCTTATCTTTGGCTTCTTTTTCTAAGGCAAAATCTCTTCAAGTTTTCTTCTCCTTTCCCACCAAAGGATCTTGTTAACCAAGTTATCCAAGGAGAATAATTGGTAGATCGGATTGGATGAGGATACAATAACGAGAAAAGGATACATCACCTAGGAAAGGATACATTGCCGAGGATAGGATAGCACAGCGAGGAGTTAAAGCTGTAGCAAAGGAGTCGATATAATTCTACCATCTTGTTCTTATGTTAAATATTTTCCTTATACCGTATCATGTACGGCTTGGCGTGTTGATTTGGTTATATTGCTTTCGCTGAAATTTGATTTCTAGAGAAAAAGTTTTGAAATCTACCGTTTTAGCCAAATCTTGCATGCTTAAGTTTTCGTTCCAACAATTGGTATCAGAGCCATTTTCTTATGCATGATTTCGATTCCTATATAAGATGCATAGGTTGGCAACTTTTTATATGTTGCATATTTTTATGTGACAGAAATATATATTGTGTATGTTTAGCTATTTTGGTTGTCCATAGATTATAAAGTTACCTTGTAAGTTTTCTTCATTTGGTTTGTAACAGGAAGGGTGGCCTTTCATCGTGATGTTTCGTTATTGGCTTCATTTTTCTGTTTTCTTTGATTATGTAATGTACAAAATCATGTGATGATGAAGATGAAGAAGTCATGGATTGAAGAAATGAAGAGGTAAAGTTTCGGTTTTGATTATGGTGTCTTAGCCGAAATTTACATGAGAGGTGTCTTTTCTTTGGCTTCTTTTTTTAAGGCAAAATCTCTTCAAGTTTTTTTCTCCTTTCCCACCAAAGGATCTTGTTAACCAAGTTATCTAAGGAGAACATATGGTAGATCAGATTGGTCGAGGATACAATAACGAGAAGAGGATACATCACCTAGGAAAGGATACATTGCCGAGGATAGGATAGCACAACGAGGAGTTAAAGCTGTAACAAAGGAGTCGATATAATTCTACCATCTTGTTCTTATGTTAAATATTTTCCTTATACCGTATCATGTATGGCTTGGCATGTTGATTTGGTTATATTGCTTTCGTTGAAGTTTGATTTCTAAAAAAAAGTTTTGAAATATACCTTTTTAACTAAATCTTGCATGCTTAAGTCTTCGATCCAACAATAAGCAAAAAGACCCAGTGCGTTTGCTATCCCATGTGTAATTGTTAATTCTAGATTTGAAAAGGCCTTATGTGATTTAGGAGCTTCAATTAGTGTGATGCCTAAGCATGTCTATGATTCTCTTAGTCTTGAGCCTTTGAATAATACTAGTGTTTTCATTCAACTTGCTGATAGATCTTATGTGTATCCTCTTGGTGTAATAGAAGATGTCTTAGTCAAAATAGGTGAATTGCTTATTCCTTGTGATTTTTATATGCTTGATATGGAAATTGATCACTCACACAAAAGCACCCCTATTTTGTTTGGTAGGCCTTTCTTAAAGACTACTAAAACTAAGATTGATTGTGAGCATGATACATTGAACATGAGAGTAGGAGATGATGTTACTAAATTCAATATTAATGATGCTTTTAGGTATCCTTATAATCATGTTTATTCTATCAGGTGTTTAGACTATGTTGATGAGCTTGTTACTGATAGATTTAATTTCGAGTTCAACGATGGTTTAAACATGACTATTTGGAATGGATTTGATGATGAGAATGAGTTTGATTTTTGTGATTTCTACTTGCCTTTGAAAGTGAAAGAATCTATTTTAACTTTGCATGTTCTCCAGTCTATTCCCTATGATCTTGCTTTCATTGATGTTCTAATTTCTTATAAGAAATTTTTGCCACCTATCTTGCATGCACCTAAGCTTGATTTGAAACCTTTGCCTGATAACTTGAAATATGTGTTTCTTGGCACTGATAATACTTTACCTGTTATTATTGCAAAGAATCGAAGAATTGTGTAGGAAGAAACATTAGTGAATGTTCTTAGGGAATATAAGACCACTATAGGGTGGACTTTGGCTGACCTTAAGGGTATTAGTCCTTTAATATGTATGCATCGCATATTATTGGAGGAGAATTTGAATCCATCTAGGGAGATGCAAAGACGACTCAATCCACCTATGATGGAGGTTGTCAAAACAGAGATCTTGAAACTTTTGGATGCTGTTGTGATTTTTCCTATCACTGACAGTAAATGGGTGGCACCCATTCACGTGGTTCCCAAAAAGACTGGTGTCATTGTGTTGCGAAACAAGAATGATGAGTTTGTATCTCAAAAGATGCAAAATGGCTGGCGAATGTGCATCGACTATAGGAAGTTGAATCTTGCTACTCATAAGGATCACTTTCCTTTACCTTTCATGGAATAAATGCTGAAGCGCTTGGTAGGTTTCTATAGATGCTTTATCAAGGATTTTTCGAAGATTGCAGCACCCCTGTGCAAGTTGTTGGTGAAAGACGTTAAGTTTATCTTTGATGATGCATGCAAGCATGCGTTTGATAAGTTGAAAGAAAGCCTCCCATCTGCACCCATCATTCAAGCACCCAACTAGGAGCTTTCTTTTGAGATTATGTGTAATGCTTCTGATTATGCCGTTGGTGCTATGTTAGGCCAACAAGTTGGTAAGAGTTTGCATGTCATTGCTTATGCTTCACGTACTCTTGATGATGCTCAATGCCACTACCATACAACTGAGAAAGTTATTTGCTGTTGTGCTTGCACTTGAAAAGTTTAGATCTTACTTACTCGGTAGGAAAGTTGTTGTTTTTTCTAACCATGCAGCACTTAGGTACTTGATGAAGAAAAAGGAATCCAAGCTGTACCTTATTCGATGGATCTTACTCTTGCAAGAGTTTGATCTTAAGATTAAAGACAAGAATGGTGCTGAGAACCATGTTGCAGATCATTTAATCTGCTTACATGTCAAGGATATGTAGACCAAACCAATCGAGGAACAATTCCCAGATGAGCAATTGTGTGCAATACTTTCATCTTCCTCTCGGCCATGGTATGCTGATTTGGTTAACTTTTTAGTTACTAATGAGCTACCCTCAGGTATGTTTAAATCCCAAAGTGATAAATTTAGAGCTGATGCTAGACATTATTTTTGGGATGTGCCTTATCTTTGGAAGATTGGTTCAAATTTGATTGTGAGAAGATGTGTGCCGCAAGATGAGTTCCATTCTATTCTTAGCTTTTGTCATGCATATTCTTGTGGTGGGCACTTTTGTAGCAAATAGATAAGGACTTGCCTTAACTTGTAGTTTCTTGCCCTTTAACTCAACTTAATACATAAAAGATTTTCACTAATCACCAATATTTAAATTTCCTTGATATGAATCTTTTATGGTTTCTTCCCTATGTTAACAATGACATTATTCTAATTTGCACCTATCTCTTGTCTTTTTCTTTCTTTTTTCTAAATGATGGTCCACTTGATATTAGGGTCAAATTGAAGTAGTTCATCCAAGTTTTAACTTTTAGATCTCCTATCTCACATTAACTAACTAAAAATAATGGAGAAATTTAATTTTTAAATAAAATTAAGATTAATAAAATAGCAATTGAATAGTCCCTAACTATGGTGCTAAAAAACTTGGTTGATTTTTTTGCGAGTGCATAAAATAGAATTGTAGTAAGTTATAAATCTAGAATAATCTAGGATATTGAGCCCAAAATGCTATAAAAACAAAATTTATTAACATTAGAAATCAATAGAAGTAATTTAATTAAAATTTATGAAAAATAACTAAATTTCCAAACTAATGAAAATAAAACAATTAACTATCATAAAGAAATCATTATAACAAATGTGAAGGTTTCGAGGTTCACTCATAAAGAATTCTAACTATCCTATAATGATTGGTTATCAAGGTTGAAATAAAAAAATATACATTTCCTCTCTCTAGGTTCATAATATCTAATTGAGAAATTATTACCCCTCGATAAGTAATGCTTAATTAAACTCATTAAGTGTAATAAAGTATACATGTCCTCTCTCTGGGTACATAATATCTAATTAATAAATTATTACCCCTCGATAAGTAATGCTTAATTAAACTCATTAAGTGCAATTAATCTATTAGTTATCACCTTTGTCTAAGATACTTTTATCTCTAGATCTAGATGTTTATTCTCTTAGTGCATAAATTATATTTCAAACCTCTTGATTCTTTATACAATCCTTAAGATTGATTTTATGATGGCTATATATAAATCCAACAATTAAGATCAAAGACAATAAATTTAAACCAATACATAACTAATCATGGACTAATTATTGAAATATCTAATATAAACCATCCTTAAACCTAACTAGGGATTTAACTACTTAACACAATGAAAACCAAGAAAAGTAATCTTAACATTAAAAAATAGTAGAAAAGAAAGAGATAGAAAAGATGTGCCTAATTATACCTAAGTTGAGGTAAATATCTTTTAATCTTGCTCCTAATCCTTTCCTGATGTTAAGGAACCCTAAAACTATGATCTAATGAAATGTGGTAACCAAGAGTCTCTCACAAGCTCTCTCCCCCTCTAAAAGTTGCCTATAATGAACCATAATAAGAGTATTTATGGGTTAAGGTTGTATAGTAAATTCGTAAGGTTATTGAACTTATAATTCCATATATCCTTAAATTTTGGATCACGATTCTAGCACCTATCCAAATTCCACAACAATGTTTGTCTACTTCTGGATGGAAAAATCATATGTGAATAGTTTGTAATTGAAATTAGTCTTACTCTTATGTCTTCATAGTTTAATACTACTCATTTTCATCCAATTGCTGACATATTCAAAGTTGATTTGATCTTTTATGTCTTTTACAAAATTATTGTCTATTGTGTTATTTTGGAATTGACTATGTTATCTCCTTAATTTGCTAACTATAGAGAAATTTGCAATCAAGTTAATCTTTAAAACCTTCTACAAAGTTATTTTATATTAAGTTAGCTTCCAATTGACTTTGATTTCACCTTCACCAAATAAACATAAACAAAGTTGAACTTAAATCCAAGTTTTTGCTCAAATTATTACCCACAAGACAATGAACAAAATATAGAAAAATATGATATAATTCCACATAAAACATGCTATAAAGATACTAAATTATAATCTAATTTAATTCTCATAAGCACACCAAAGATGGACTTATCAACCATCCTATATCTTTAGACCCTCCAACCCATTTAATCACTCAAGTTTATATGTTCTAGGTCCAAAGATGACCTTTTGTTTATATGGTTTGAATTTCTTGTTTGAGCAACTATAAGGTGTTAATTATATGAGGTGCATGTTTCAGCAGCTATTTGAGGGAAAATTTTTCTTTCTCTAAGTCTATGCATTTTTATATTCTTACTTGAACCTTATCGTAGGTATAAGCTTTATCCCTTTGAAAAGGTCTCTATAATGGTTGACATCTTTTCATTCCCTTATCAAAATTGATGGCTATTATAGCTATGTTAATATCAATTAATTGTTTGACCTTAGAATAAATCTTCTTATGAATTGTTAAATGGCTTCTTCTAACCTTTATGTGATTTTAAATAAGGCCATTAAATATTGTGTCCCATACCTATTACTTGTAAAGTATGCCTTCAAATAATTCTTCAACTACCTTAAACTCATTATTAAGCCTAGAAGAAAGGTCCAATATCAGTCTCTAGTTAGGCTTGTCAAAGTGGACGAGAAGATACAATATTTAACTGTATAAATTGCTCCATATAAATTCATCATTTATTTGAATCACATTGTATGAACACTTGTATAGGTCATCCTATTGTAATACTATAATGAGGCTAATTTAAATTTTATTGGAAGTGAATCCGTCAAGATTCCTACACTAATATGGTTGTTTAAGTCAATATTATGCAAGATATTAGTCGAATTGATTTTTGATGGTATATGACTAGTTGGATCAATATATTATTCTAATTCACATATATTCCATTATTGGTTGGTCCATTATAATAAGCTTCTTTTTACACAAGTTTAGCCTGTTGTGTGTCTTAAGATAGTTTAGACCTAATCTTGCAAGTTTTTGCTACTTTAGGTCTAAATTAAAGGGTTGTAATTGTTTTCTTTTTAGAAATTAAGAGAATATATTTTCAATAAGGTAAGAGATACCTTACAAAATGTTATTACAAGGATTACAATTGTTTTTTTTAGAAATTAAGAGAATATATTTCCAATAAGGTAAGAGATACCTTAAAAAATGTTATTACAAAGATCAAATCATAGTTTGGAAGTTAGTAAGCTAATTGATTGCAAAAGAAGCTTTTACAAAAAAAAAAGACATTGTAGTACATTAATAAGCCTCTTGGACAAGTGTTAGACTTTTGACTTGCATGTGATTCTTTGCTTCTATTGCTTTTATATTTAAGGTTTCCTTGCTTTCCTCTTATCCAATTTTGATTTTCCTTTTTTTATTATATTACAATTTGCTATTGGTCTTCACTTCTCTTTGATTGTTGTCTTATAACATTACATGTCAATTAGAACTCTCCTCTACATTGGTTTCCTTTGTAGTCTATTCATCTTTATAAGTCAAGTAACTTTACCATTTTTATGATCCCATTTATGCATGTTCTTTTTGGTTTATTCCTTTATTACTAATTATTGTATGTATGAGCTTTGATTTTCTCAAGTTAGTTGAGGTTCCAACATATTCTGAATATGGAGCTACAACTTAGGGTTAGGTTCTTGACTATCACTATTTCCATTATGCTTTTCACAATCTATTGTCTAAGTGTCCTCACTTCCTATTTTATGTTCTAAAACCTTTTGTAATTTCTCTACCTCCACATTTTATAAATCATAAGATTTATGCTCAATTTAACTGTCTTATAATCATGAAAATTATTGAGTTTTTGCTTTAATGGTAGTGTCTTTTGCAGAAATGGGATTGTACTACAATTTGAGCCTTTGTAATATACTTTTATAGATGGCAAATGAATAACTATTGGTGATGCCTTATTTTATGGTGAAAGTGACAAAAGATACATAGAGTATTTCCTATCCAATTCATTCTATCAAATGTGGGAAGCTTATTTTTAGTGGCTAGCTATATAATGAATGAAATTTTAAAAACTTGATGTTTAAATGTTTCTTGCAACTTAATGTGAGTGAATAAACTTGCATAAGAGGTAGTAGTGAACCTTTTAAGGGACCTCTATGCCAAAAGATCATGTCTTCTTTATTTTTGTTAGGCAAATAGGTGGCGAAGTTAGGAAGAAGAGTGTCAAATCCTCTTGAAGGGTATTACCAATGATTTTCCTAGATCACTGAATTGACTATTGCATTAGAGGGTGGGAGGTGTTAGATTGTGTTATGGGCATAATGCAAGTATAAAGGTGTTAGATTGTTAAACTAGACTTTAGTTTATTCTCCGTTTCCTATTAAGTGCTTCATTTCACTTCCTACTATTTCACTTAAACTTAATATGAATTTTATAACTAAAGAGGAAATGGATAGAGGCTTTATTGTCTATAAATTGGAATTTGTAATGTATTCCTCATTTATACATTTCATCTAAAGTGTTTCTTTCTCACTAAATAGACCCCAGATTCTTTTTGCCATTAGAGCTTTGTTTTTCACTCTTATTAATTTGATTTTTAGTCCCCCTTGTGCCTTAGCTATATAAATGTCTCTCCATTTAGCATTAGGATTCCCTTTTTTAGTTCCAATCCCACTCTATAAGAAATTGTTGAAGATTCTTTCTATGTCTTTGATAATTTTAGCTGGCATAGCTACACGATAGATCCAACAAATATGTATGCCATTGAGCATGAATTTATTAATTGAATTATTTTAGTATAAGATATCTTCCTTCACATCCAACAATAGGTTTATAGTATAAGATAGCATCATACATTAGTTTGCAGTCTTGATAAGATAATCTAGATGTTGATATTGGTAAACCAAGATATTTAAGTGGAGCCCTAGAAAATTAAATTCCCATGGCTTATATTAATGACTATTCTAGATGATTTGAGGTTGATTCCCTTGTAATCCTAAACCAAACATCCCTGCAAAGTTTTCCAAGCATTTTAGTAGCAATTGAATTAATTTTAAATTATCCCTATAAAGCAATAGTGAATCCCCTTAAGCTATATTATGATCAATCTTTCTTATGAGGACCTTTATAACTAAAGAAAACATATAGGGAGATAAAATGATCACCTTGTATAACCCTTTTTGCTCTTTTGAACATTTAAGTGACTTCAACATTTATTAAAACCCTATTAATGAACTTAGGAGGAAATCCAAAAACCTATAGAGTGTGAAGTAGTAATGTCTAGTTGAGTAAACTAAAAGCTTCAATGAAGTCAATCTTTATGGAGCAAATCTTAATAGATTTGTTGGAGTGGTAATCCTTGAATACTTTTGGAGCCATCAGTAGATTGTCTCCAATATTGCAACCTAAAATTAAACCATATTGAGAAAATTTAATTAGAGATTTCATCAAGGGATTGAATCTTAGGGCAATTATTTTAGAGATAATTTTATAAAAAATGTTGCAATAAGAGACTGGCATAAAATATTGGAAGTAAGAAGGGTTGAGAACTTTAGGGATTATATAAAAGGAATGTCTTTATTAATCCCTTTAGAAAATCGCCTAAGCTGAAGAATTCTTTGAACAAACTACATACATGAGGTTCCAATAAGTTCCAAAACCTCTGAAAGAAAAATGTAATGAATCCATCAAGTCCTGGAGACTTATTTAGATTGACACTAAAAAGAGTTTTTTTTTGTATTTTAGTATTGGAAATGGGAGCAACAAGGAGCTCTATCTACAATTGACTCAAAAAAGGTGAAATGAATTTTGAAAGTTGAGAAAGTGAACTTAAGGTGGAGGATTAAATCCTAAGCAAGCTATGAGGTGATTGTATGATAACTCCTTCAGTGTATATTAGTCAAACAAGGGGTTCTAGATAAGTTTAGGACTCTTAATATTTTGTTTAGGTTTTTTCTATTTCATGTGCATCTAGAGAAATAGGCAATGTTTAAGTCTCAATATTTTGTTTAGGTTTTTTATTCCATATGTATCTGAAAATATAGGCAATGTTTGAGTCTCTCTTTTTCAATCAAGTGGCCCTGGCTTTTTATCTTTGGAGTGAATTATAAGCTTCCAATGAATATAGGTAGGAAATAAATTTTGTTTTCTCCTTTATTCTTAATTCTTAATTCCCTATATCAATATATAACTAATCCTAGAGGTCATTCAACTCACTTTTAAATTGATCCACTTTATTAAGGATACCTTTCTTGAAGTTTTGCTTATATATCTTCTTTAAGTATTCTTTAACGAACTTCAATCTGGTAACTCATTTGAACGAATCAAATCTCTCAACAGGAGTATTAAGATCTTGATTGATGATATTCTCCTAACCTTCCAACTTAGTTAGAAAGTTCAAGAACCTAAAAGGGTTTCTTAACTTTCTTGCATACTAACATATTTTTTTATTTCTAATGGAGAGTGGTCTGAAAATCTAGGAGTGTTAAACAAAGCATTTGTGTTCTTAAACTTTATCATAAAATTTGATTTTACTAGCACTTTTTCTAGCTTTTGCCTAATGTGGGAGTCACCTTCTTATTTGTTAGTCCAGCTAAACAAGTTTCCCCTATATGTAAAATCCACCAGTCCTGAGTTACTTAATTAGTTTCTAAGATAATTATCCACCTTTCCTACATTATTCTTGGTCTTTTAGCTTCATATGGATGAGAATATAATTAAAGTCAAATAGGATAGTGATGTGTGTTTTCATTTCTTAACACTTAGCGATTAGTGTTTTGAAATGCTCAAGATGCTCATTTAGTTCATATTTAGTTTTAGGTACAATTTGGAAGCATAAGAGTTAAAATGAGTTAAGAGCATACTCTTTGAGCCAACATATTAATGTCTAAACTCAATTATCCTTATGGAACAAGAAGGAGACAGATTAAGGTGAGGATTGGATAAGAAATTATAAGAAGAATAACAATTCAGCAAAACCTAGGAGATACACAACAATATATATACTTATACCGTCATGTATGCATTTGGAAGATAAATTTTTGGTTTACACGGTTAGATACACAACCATGTATCCAACTGTGTATCTTCATGAGTTTCACATTTTTTAACTTATATGGTTTGATACACGGCCATATATCAAACCATATATCTCCCCAAAGCACTAACTTTTAATATAAAATGACATTTGAGTGGCTAAACAAGTAGGAATCATTTTGGGACTTTGTAAAGGGCAGAGCACTTACTCTTTGGAGACCTTTGGAGGGCTAAGCTTCCCTATTCCAGTTCAGAGGTGAAATCGTCGCTGAGGATTGCATTTAAGTATATCGTCATTGTGTATTATTGTTCTATCTCTCTTTAGGGATTGTTTACGTTATTTTATTTCTATTGATTTAGGTATATGGATAATTAGGATTCTCGTTATCTTTTAATTGTTTATGTATGAACCCATTACTATAATAATTGTTATGTTATAGATTCATTTGTAGCAAATAATGGTGTTAAATCATCAACGGTAACGTAACATAGGTTAAATGACCCAAACTTGTGTGTTTATTACCCATATTGATCTAATTTCCTTATTCATAACATGGCTGTCTGATTAAATCTAAAGAGCTTGTTTTAAGTTTTTCAATTGTTAGGTTTAGTTAAAAGCTTCTTTAATCAAACACAGTCTAAGGAGAAGCAGGGGTTAACAGAACTTGTTGTTAATCTAGGATCAATAGTTCTAAGAGAGATGTGACAACAATATGACAATGACGTATGTTTAATTGTGTGTAAGCTGAGATTGAATCGAGAACCTGATCCTAAACACATTCATCACTTTCATTATTTATAACTGTTTGCTTTAATTTTCCTTCACTAGTTTAATTTTACTTTTTTCTTAATTGCATCAAACCAAACCCCCCTTATCCTAAACAATAATTTCTTTCATAGATTGACAAAGAAAAGGATTCAAAAGCAAAAGGCTTTGGATACAAGAAGAAGGAGAGGACAGTGTAGCGAGAAATTAAAGCTGTAGCAAAAGAGTCAATAATATCACTATATTGTTTATGTTTCTTATTATCCTTATATCATATCATGTATAGATTGGAATGATTATTTGGATATATTGCTTCCATTACAAATAAGATTTCTAAAAAGTTTTGAAATCTACCGGATCTCCAAATATGGCATGCTTTCTTTTCCCGATCCAGCATGAACAATATTAGTTTCTATCTTAAATGTGTAGATAACTGTCATTTACAACTTGTGATAATCCTTCTTTTATTATAAAATTCTAGTTTTGCAATACAACCTTATTGCTTTCCTCTTACCGAATGACTCTCTTAGTCTCTCTAGCAATTTAACTCTCTTTGTTTGTGTTTTTGTAAGCAACAAGGTGAGATGATCTGGGCTTTGATTAAATGCAGGGATTCTTTTTTTCGATAAGAGGGATTTATTTTTATGGATCTATTAAATCCACAAGAATCCTCATACCTCTTATAGAGCAGGTAATCTATTATCAATATTGGTGAGACAATTGCTAAATTTTCAATCAAATGATTAATGTATAGTTGCATTTAAAGAATAAGTGACTTAATGTCTCTGGACACAAGTTGTATAATATGTCTATTGGATTGTGATTATGTGATTCTTTTACTCTGTTCATGGTGCTTAGTCAATTCACCATACACTAATCATTTGATGTTATCTTTTTAGATGGCGTACCAATTTCAAAAACTGTTTAATGGGGACCAGGGTGGTGTTATCTTTTTGGATGTGTGTATTTGTGTACATAAATGAGTGAAATGAAGAAAATGCTCATATTTTTCCCATACGATTTCGCCAGGGAAAGGATGCCAATTCAATAGTCTACTCTATTACCTAGAAAGTGGAAGAACAGTAGCTAAGTGGGGAAGCTAACGAGACCCTTTTGTCGTTGCTTAAAAAGTAGAGCTTCTCCTTCTCCTTGTCCTTTTCTTTTTGTTTGTTTTTATTCAATTCAAGATGATGGTGTAAAGGGGATGAGAGGGAAATACTTGATTTATGTGGGAAAGAGAATAATATACCAAACTATTTATACATACAAGGGATTGTAAATAATATTGGAAATACTTGATTTGCCTTGGTAATTCTTTTCTTTTCCTTATTGTGTGTTTGATATTCAACTTATATCATTACTAAAAGTTTAAAACTGATGAAAGGAATCATGACATGATGAAGAGACCTTTTGTGTTGATAAACATGAAATATAAAATTTGAGCTGCTGACAAATTTGATGAAAAATTCTTGAAAGCAGCAATTGGGAAAGGAAAGCTCACAATTTTGAGTGGAATACGTACATTTGTACTTTTATTTCGAAAAGTTGAACTATCCTAGTTGGTGTGGAATTGAAAGCTCCTAATGTTTACATGTTATTGTCAGCTTATGTAACATAACACAGAAATAATAGTATCTGTCTTTTGCTATGCATATCTCATTGTTGTTATATCCTCAACCAATTTGATTTACTTTTGTTCTTCCAGGACAACTTGGTTAACAAAATCCTTTGGTGGGAAAGGAGAAGAAATGTTTGGAGGAGATTTTTCTT
>JANQAP020000382.1:0-10723 GCA_026874005.2 Erythroxylum coriaceum
TAATCCGAAAGTGACTAAGGTGTTATCTCTGGAAGATAACTTACGTAGTAAGATATTCTGCATGCATGAAAGTGACATAAAATGGTATCAGAGCAAGTAAGCAAGCATGAATCAAGCAAGCATGAACAGGAGTCGAACTCCAAACTCGGAAACGGGGTCTAACAAATTTATTGTTTTTAACTATATTATGCTTAAGGAATTAATCCTTGAATTTTATACTAGTCTTCAATTTCATCGCAGGATTTGATTGAATTTTGGTTACAATTAAGGGGTCAATCATATCATTTGAATTATGATGTTATGGAAGAGAATGGTGGGTTTTCTCAATCAAACATAATTGGAAAATATGACAATTTTTGGTATTAAGAGCTATTGGAAAAAATTAATAGGGTTGGATAACTTTAATGTTCAAAATGCTCACAATAATGCCATTCTTACTACTAAACATCTATTACTATATACTTTTACGTGCTAAACTATTTTTGATAAATCAAAAAGTACAAAATGTTCTATTAAGGAATTATTCATTTTGTGGTGTATGGAAAATAATGTAAAAGTTTGCACAATCACCCATCTTTTTCAATCTATAGCTACTGCTCTTAAAACAATAGTTATCTTGGCATAGGATATATTGCCACCGCGCTTGTTGTTTACTATAGTGTTAATGTTAAAGGACCAACCATTGTTTTTCCTAAGTTTTTAAATCATACTCACCTAAGACAAGCTGAAATCTTGACCGTTGATCATATGGAACTTGAGAGATGTTAGTTTCAAAAATCATTTTAAACACAGGATAGGATAAGTTAGCTCAAGTTATGTACTACCACAATAACAAACTGAGGTCTCAATAAGTGAAGACACAAAAGATGATGAAAAGGAATTTTAGGAGAAGGTCTTCACTTTGGTTTCTGATAACAATAAACTTCTGAAGGAGATGGAGCAAGAATAGTGACAACATGCGATATCTAGAAGATTTATAAGTACTTTGCTACTCAAGGTGTTCAAATTCTGTCACCAACAGCATCAACACTATACGTTCTCTTGACCTTTTCTTTACGTTATTTCTTGTCTTTTTTTCATTTATGTGTTTTCTCACATTAAGGATAATGTGTTGTCTAAGTGTGGGGAGGATTCTTCATTAGCATATCATGTGTGTGAATTTTGCATATCATATTGTGTTAATTTTTTAGTAGGTTGACAATATGTGAACATGTGTTGCATATGTGTGAATTGTGTGAATGTGTCAATGGAAATAATTTGATGGAATTAGTTTAGCTTTGAACATGGTCATTTAATTTGTAAAGGCATATTGATTTGTGAATTTTATGTTTTAAGTACCTTTGGCTGAATATAGTGGTTGATTAGAATATGAAATTCATTTTGTTCACTTTAGGATATTTTTTGTATACATTTATAATTATAAGTCAATTGAATGATTTAGCATCATTAGTAACCTTTTATGAGGATGATTGACTAAAAAGAAATGAGGTAGGCTATATGATTAAATAAAAAAGTTTGTTAAATAAATAATTATTTCGTTGGCCCTTTTGAACCAAATATTGAGTTATGAATAGAGCTAGTAGCCACTTGAGAATGTGATATAGTTGAGTAACTGGGGGCATTCAAGACAAAATGCTTGTCTTCACGTTATAAGGCTAGAATGACATTCCAACCAAGTTAAATAATAAAAAATGTGGCCTAGTTGAGTAACTGCAGGACATTTATAACAAGGTTGTTTGTCTTCGCATCAAAATACTAGGTTAAAATTAAAGAAAATTAAAAAAGGTGTTTCAATAAATAAAAGCTACTAAAAAATAGAAAAAAATTTTATGAAGTTTTTTTATTGATTACTATTTATAAATGTATGTGCAAAGGTGTTATAGGTGATACACCATGATGTTAATGTTTCTATTAGTATGTATATTCAATTTAAAGTGCTTAACCATGAAATGCATAGGTTCGTATATTGAAACAACTTGAATGATTAATGTTTACAGCTAAATTGATTCCATAAAGTTTGATTTCATTGTCTCATTTTTTCATTTTACATGAATGTATGCTTATATGTTTATGTTTGGTTTATTTGTTTGTGTTTTTGCTTTAGGACAAGAAAAACTTTAAGTATGGGGATGTTGATAGGTATAGTGTATACTATGTTTTGATACATGTTTTAGTATGTTTTTAGGTGTTTATTAGATGATTATCATATATATAGACTTAGAATTATGTTAATGTGAGTTTATGTTTATATTTTAAGTATTTATGTGGTTTAGAGCATAATTTCGATCATAATTTTATGTTTCATGAGTTGTATGATGTATTTGTTAATGTTGAAAATCAAATCATTGAAGAACAAGGATGATGTACATGCATGGAGCTGTGTGGGCAGGGTCATGATCATGAATCACATGTCACGATCTTGGCAGAGAAGAATTCCCTAGTTTCATGATTGTGACACCCATGTTATGATCATGACAAAGAGAAATTTTCCAGAGTCACGATTGTGACAGAGGCTTCCTAGGCGCGAAGTTTTCCATCTGTTTTAGGGTTCGGGGGCATTTTTGGATTTGATCACAGGGAAAAACCCTAGTTACATTGCCAAGACCCTAAGGTACTATTTAGAAATGTTAAAACACTCAAAACGTAGCAGCCAAGATACCAAAGTGGATCAAACGTGGGAGATAAGGAAGAACGTCTAAGTATTCTAGCTTTCCAAGTTAAGACCCAAAAAATTTTGTTCTTCTTTTCCTTTTTTCATTTCATCAATCTTAATGTGTAATCTGAATTCCAAGATATTTACTATGTTTATGAGTTTCTAAATTCCAAATCAAGGCTTATTCTGAATTTATTTTGTGGCTATGATTGTTATTGATTAAATACATATTTTGGTGTTGTGATAATTGTACATGTTAATACTTGACAACAAATTGAGAGAGTAATTCAAAAGTAATTAGATTAGGTTGTGCATGTGAGTTGACAGTTTAATGTCCCATAATTTTCAAATTAACAATCATTCAAAGAGAGATTTTGTGTGAGAAATTAATTTTCCAATAGATAACTTCATATCTAATTAATAACATTGGGAAAGTTTTGTGAATCGAGAGGTTACAATTATGGAATTTTCAGATTTAATCAGGGTTAATTGATTAGGTCTAGAAAGAGAGTAATCAACACCTTATGAAATCTAGGATCAACATATAATTGGATCAATAATAGTTAAAGAAACAAAATACTAAAAGAATAAATACTAAGCATTCTTCCTTAATCACCCTAAATTAATTTGGCAACTAGCTTATTATTTGCTTGGTTTTATTAATTTTTTAATGTTTTGTTATTATTTTCATTCAAACCACATTTATAATACCTTAGAAAAAGTTAGGTTCAAATTATTTTATCTATTTCCTTATGGGATTGATGCCTTTTGATTCTAAAAGATACGATACATATACTTATAGGTATTGAGAGTTTCATTAGATATAAAACTTGCTCAAAAAAAGGGATGGAGATTTTATAGAAAATCAAATAATGGTTGAAATTGTTTAATGAAATTTAATATGGAATCATGTTCATCACATATGGGGTTGGTAGTATAATTTAACTAAGTTGCATGACGGGAAGCTTTTTTCTGAGTTACAAGATTGCGATGTTTTCAAGTAACATAGTAGATGGTTTTAAATGAGCTAGCAATAATGGTTGGTCTTTATCTTAACCTATTTATTGGACTTCTGATTTCTCTATAGTTCTTAGTTCTTCCTAAAATTAATCTCAATATGAATTAATCATCATTCTTTTCATGCTTAAAAAACTCCTTTTATACCTATCTCATTTAGTTTAGTAGATTAAACCCAAAAATTTTCATATAATGAAAGTTCTATTGATTTCTTATTTCATAAAATGTGAGTTTATGTCTTCACTTTTTCTATGACGTCTTGGTCATTAATATATACATATGAAATTTTCATTAAAGTATATTATTATATATGTCAATTGTTTCATATAGATGAGCACATTCCTTCAACAGAGAGTTATATTATAATACTGGATAGTATACCAATAATAATGTCTAATATGATACCAAGTAAGAGTAGGTTTTATTAAAAAGTGATGTTTATTATCACTTAAATAAGACTAGATTAAGAGATAGACTAGAAAAGTTCAAATGTATGTGTTGTCATAAGATGTTGGTTGAAATTCTTAAAGGTAGAATCTCTCATTTGAAGAGACATATAGAGTCATGTAACACAAAGAAGATCGTATCAGGAGGTTAAACATTTTTTACTCCTATCCTATTGAGAGCGAAGATTGAAATGACTGCTATAAGTTATCATAACAAAAAAATCAAAGTTTTTATTACCTAAGATAAACATTGGTATAACAAATAAAAGAAAGAAATATTGAAGATTTTGTCAATTATTCACCAACAAGTAGCCATCACATCAAACATGTAGATAACTGATAATCAAAAGAAGGGTTATATAATGGTGATAACACATTACATTGACAACTACCGGACTCCTTGGAATAGGGTACAGAGTTAAATTATATTCTTTAATATTGTTGTCATTTATTTATTGATTATGTTATAATTGATATTTTTCATATTTTTTAAAGGTAAGTTTATTTATATGTCGAAACCATATACAAATGAAAGGTTGAAAACCGTGTTAACAAATTATTTAATGGATTAGAATATCAACTTCAAGCTTTTTACCATAATTCTCAGTAACTGTATGTTGGGTAGTTTTGTTAGGAAATCGATATCTATGGATGAGATGGTTACCACTAAAAAAAGAATTGGTTATACTAGATTGTGTGATAATATGGATTTGGATAAGGAATTGCTAGATATTGTACCTTTATTAAGGCTTATTGAAGGGGACATGCTTTTTAAAGACTCTATAAGACTTTTGTATCAATGGAAACCAACATTACAAATTTGAGGAAAGCAACGGCATGAGATAGGTAAGAAGTTTATTAGAGGTGATTAAAATGAATTAATAGGGTTGGATGTTATTGAAGGTTATAATGGTACATCTAACATGATCCAAGCTAAGACTAAAATGGTCGACAAATGCATTAATGGCCTAAATCCTCTTGTGAACTCTAAATCTAACTAAGCAGGCTAACCAGGTGAGGTAACTAGAAGAGAATTGAGTTAGAGTCTAGAGGCTAAATCAATGATATATATAAAAGTAAATGGAAAAGGTATAGCTGCAAATTAGTGAGAAGGAGATCCCATCAATGCAACCTGAAAAAATCTATGCATGAATGAGTCCAGTGAAAAGGGATTTAAGTTAAATAATAGGAGGAAATCAGGGAGGAAGAGCAAGGTAAGGGGGCAACAAGTTGTCTCTCTAAATTCCTTCTATTTTGTGGAATGTTAAGGATATAAATGACCCAGTGAATAACAATCTCTCATAGGGATCATTTTAGAGAATAAGCCTAGTATTATTGACTTGATAGAGACAAAACTAAGTATAGAAAAGTTTAAAAAACTTAAGTTAGTAGGGAATCACTTGGTTTTTGTTTTTAATTACCTTTATAACCATTTGTTATATAGTCTTAGTTGTAGATTCAAGAAAATTTGAAGATGAAGTTATTAATTCTAGTGAGAAATATATTCACTCATGACAAATGTTTATAAGAAAATGTTATGGTGGTTTCCACATTTAAGTATAAGTTAAATTACAAGTTTTAGAGGAGAGCTTTTGGCATGATCTTCAAATTTTACATCCATAAGGTAACTCCCCTTGGGTGATTTCAGAGGACTTAAACTACATAACATATAGTTCAAAAGTTGTGGGGAATCATTGCTTGAGAAATTTTAATAATGACCTAAGGGAATATATTGTCGAGATGGAAGTTACGGATCTTAAGATTGAGGGGCACTACTATACTTGGAGAAATGAACATATGGATATGTGGCATATTATAAAGAAACTGGATAAGGAAATAGTTAGTAGTGAATTATTAATGAGATTTCCTTAAAGTGGAGAATCCTTTCTCACCCCTACAATCTCGGATCACTCACCCATAGTGCTTCAAGATCTATTTACTTCGCCCAAAAGGTGCTTCCCTTTTAGGTTCAACAATTATTTGGAAAAGGATGTTAATTTTGGTTAAGCCATTAAGAAAAATCTAGCTAGTCCAATATAAGGTAACAAAACTTATATATACATGAGGAAGCCGACTAAGAAAAACTAAAAAGCTTAAGGGGAGAGGGGAACAACACCTCTCAACTTGTCTCTTATGCTAAGGAAAAATTGAGACAAATTCAAGAGTAAGTCTACAAACAACATAGTGGTTTATACTGGTTAAATAACGTAAAGAATGCACTAAGCTCTTATCTACTGCATAAAAGAATCATTGCTTCATCCTTAAATAAAGGTCTCCGAAAAAGTAGCTCTAAGAGGGGGATAAAATACCAAATATTTCAATAAAACCATCCTTCTAAATAAGAATCATCATAAGATTTTCTCCTTGATTAATGATGAGGGGAGCTCAACATCCTCTCAACAAGACCTTAAAAAGAGACCCTTAAGTTCTTTGATGGTCTTCTTGGTACTTTGCTCCAAGCAATTCCTCTCCCCAAGCACTAAGGTATTTCATTTGTAATCAACTCTTGAGGAATTAATAGCCTCAATGTCCCCTGGGGAGATTAGATAAGTAATGCAAAAGATGAATCCTAATAAAGCCCTTGGTATCAATGGGATAAATGGTGCATTTTTCTAGAAAGCATGGCCTCAAATTAGATTCCTTATGACAGAAACAATAATAGAGGTGTATGAGAAGGGCAAGATGCTTACTGAAATCAACAAGACATTTTTATGTCTTATCTTTAGGTACACAACCCTTACTCTTTTAATGAATTCAGACCTATAGCCTGTTGCAATTTTATTTATAAGATCTTCTGACTAAGAGATTAAAAAAGGCTTTGAAGAATATAATTGATCAATCCTAAAGTGCATTACTAAAAGGGAGATAAATAGGGGATAATATGTTGCTCTGTTAAGAATTACTTAATGGTTACATTAAGAGGAATTCTCTTTAAAATGTGTTATTAAAATTGATTTCAAAAAAGAATATGATTATGTCAATTTGGAGTTTTTAGACACCATATAATTGGTGCCTTTTGCTTTCCTAGCAACTTTAAGCACTGGATCTTGATATGTGTCACTTCAATCTCCTTCTTAATTCTTATCAATGGAGAACTAACTTAAGTATTCAAAGGCAAGAGGGATTTAAGATAAAGGGATCCTATATCCCCCTATCTTTTCATGCTCTACCTGTAGGTCCTTGTAATGTTAGTTAAATACAAAATTACCAATAAGTAGAGGTTTAGGTATCAGAGTAGGTGCAAGGAACATAAAACCACCTATCTTGCCTTTGTTAATGATCTATTGATACTTGCTAGAATAGATGAAGGTTCTGTGGGTATCCTCATGTCTTCCTTATCATTCTTTAGTGAACTATCTAGGCTGCTTCTAAGTAAAGAAAAAAGGCACCTAATAGTATCAAAAAGTGTAGTAGCCATCTCACAAAGGCTCTCTTAAATTACAGGATTGAGAGTCATTTAGCCTCCTTCAAATATTTGGGATTCCCATTAGTAACTAAGGGACTTTAATACTCAAAATGTCTCCCTGTATTAGATAAAATCCAAAAAATTATATATGTGGTGTAATAAGAAGTTATGACATGTTAGAAGACTACAAATGATTAAATATGTTATTAATTCCTTACATATATATACTGGTCTTCACACTTTTTTATAGCCGAAAGAGTTATCAAGTCTATTGAGAGGGAAGTTATAAGATTTTTATACGTAGGTGAAAAAGATGGGAGATATATATCAATGGTAGCATGGAATGAGGTTTTCTCTCATTAGGTAAAGGTGGGATAGGAATTATTTCCATTGGATTATCTAAAAATGTTTTGTTGGGGAAGAGGCTTTGGAGATTAATGGGCGATAGAGAAGCCCTTTGGATTAAATGGGTACACTCCTACACTTTAATGGGAAAAAGTTATAGGAGGTTGGAACTAAGACATTTTATTCATGGTGTATCAAACAATTACTAAATTATAGTGGATTACTAAGAGTAGTTTAACAATTCCTATCTTTTTACAACCCAAATCAGTAAAGGAAGGATAATTAAATGTGGTTGAGGACAAGGACTAGCTAATGTGGGATGATGTGGTAATTAAAGCCTAGCATAAAATAATATAGGATGATTGCTCCTGAAAGTTTTCTTTCATATGTGGTTGATTTCCAAAGGACGATTAAATACGAGCAATAAGCTTTAAGCTTGCCCAATGTTTATCTACTATGTAAAGGGGATACAAAAACTATAGAGCATAAATTCTTTAAGTGTAGTTTTTCCAATGGGATTTGGAGTATAATCAAATCTCTATACCTACTAGATAGGATTGGGGATAAGTTTCATGAAGTTTTTAAGTGATTATAGACTTGTTCACTCCCTAGGAATGACAAAGCTCTAGTGTTGATTGCTTTTGGGACCTGTCTTTATAACCTATAAAAAGAGAGGAACACTAGGTTGTATAAAGGAGTCAAAAAATTGGGAGTACAAATAACATTAGAAACAATCCAATGGACTAAAGAGTAGATGATAGTGGATGAATGTGCAAGCATTTCTAGCAAAATCCTAGCCAAATTATGGATAATTCACCAAAGAATAACATCCACAAGTTACCATATTTACATAAATTGTTTAATGGAGAAAAAACCATACAAAAGGTGGAGTAAACATGCATATTCAACATTCATGCAATGTTCACAAAATTTGGAGAGGTAAAGAGATTTATAAAAGCCATCCAATACATGCATATTTGACATGTATGCAGTTATCTCAAAGCTATGCGGTTATCTCAAAGCTTAGGGAGGCAAGGGGATTTACAACAACAATCCAGTAAAAAGAGCATAGTGGAATCATATACAAACCAATGAAAAGGAAAACTAAGCTTTAGGCAACCTGTGAGGAATAAAGCACAAGTCAGTTTTCAAGAAGTTGTTCAGTAATGAGTGAATGGTAAAGGAACAACTAATTTAAGAGATTAGAAGTATTTATTTGAACGTGAGGACTTGATGTATTGAAGGATTATGAAATATGGGGTATAAGCTTCAAGACATTTTGTGAAGTATACTATAATAATGACCTTATGAGCTTATTGTATGAGTATCTGTTTTTAGTAGGATATTAGTGTAATAGTTTGGCTGCAGGTGATTTCTTACGGTATAGTAATCCAACTGCAAAGGTTTTTTGTCATGGTATTGGAACCCAATTTCCTTAATATAAATGACTCATTATTTAAGTTCTAAAAAAAATTGCATGAGATCTCTTAGCAATTTTTGTATCTACTATTATTTCAAAGTTAACTTTAAGTACTGGTAGAAAAATAATTAATCCTTATTGTGCTCGACTTCATCTTAATAATGTGGAAAACTTTATGTATACCCAAAGTTGGTTAAGTGATGAAGATATTAAAGGTAAACTCTATTCTTTATGATATATTAGTTTTGTTTACCATAATAATTTTAACAATCATATATTATATTATCTTATATTGTCTCTTTTATATTAATATAGGTATCGATATGGTGACTAGTCTTCCAACTAAAAATTTCTTCAAAAATATTGAATGATAAAGATATATTGAATTATTTATTATCATGTGTTGAATATTCTTTTAATATAATTATTGTATTATTAGGTACAATTTACATAATAATGGTTTTATATGTAAATGAAGTTTTACATATGGATTTACTTTTTTTTCATGTAATTGCTATTGGTTTTTTATAATCAAAGATATAAATCTTTACTTGTGTGTTTTCATACAGGTTAAAAATATATATACTATCGTCTCTGCCTATTTACTTAATTTTGGTCTCTACTCTCGAGTTATAACTGAAAATTCCTTTTTGACTTTAAAATTTTATGTTAGTCCTAACTGAGATCAGAATGTTAGTTTTAATATGGAATTTGAGCGTGCTATGGAGGAATTCTCAAAGATTTTGTACCTGACTTTTTATCGACAATATAATTGGGCTTCAAAAAACTTAGAAAATATAGTTCTACGCTACAAAAAATGCTACAATATGTTGAAATAAGGAATAAGTAAAGAAAATAATTGATTGTAGTAAAAAGGGAATTATAAACTACATAAGGGAATTTGAGATAACAACTATGAATTCACAATGTAAACGAATCTAAAAATAACTAACACTACAAGAAAACAGTCATTTAGCGACGAAAAATATCAACGAAAAATATAAATATTCTGTCGGTATCAAATATTACGGACGGAAAGTACCGACAGACAAAAACGTCGTAGAATTGGCCGTAGCTAAATTTACCAATGGTACCAGAATATTCCGTCAGTAAATTTAGCGTTGGAGAATGATTTACAGTCAGTAAATGTAGTGAAAATGTACCGACCGTCACAGTTGTTCTGTCCGTAAATTTTCGACGGGCTATAAATTGTTCGACGCTAAATTTACAGATGGTAAGTTCATTAACCGTATGTAAATTTAGCTACAGAATGTTCTCCTACCGTCAGTAAATTTACCAACGGTAACATGCTTTCTGTCCGTAAATTTGCTTAAAAATTATCGACGAAATTTTTATCCGTCGGTATATTTTATTATATACCGACGGAATATGTTCTTCTACAGTCGCTAAAGTTGTTGGAATTTACCGACAAATAT
>JANQAP020000382.1:30222-61619 GCA_026874005.2 Erythroxylum coriaceum
ATTTACGGGTACCACAGACAGATCCATCATTTTTATATTGTGATAATCAGGCAGCTTTACACATTGCAGCAAATCCAAATTTTCACGAGCGCACGAAGCACATTGAAATGGATTGTCACATCGTTCGTGAAAAATTGCAGGCGAAAGTAATAGAGCCGCGATATGTCTCGACTCATATGCAGCTAGCGGACATTTTTACAAAGCCATTGGGGAAAGATCAGTTCCAGTTTCTACGAAGCAAGTTGGGAGTACTTGATCCCTACTCTCCAACTTGAGGGGGAGTATTAGGAATGTTGTAATTATCTTAATTGTAAACGATATTTACCTTGTAATTAGCTAATGTTTAGCAGTCAAATCCCTTAGATTAAGGATTAGATCACGTCTGTAATATGTATATATTTCCTACCTCATCAGTAATGAAAATCATCTCATTACCATCTTTTCTGCTTTCTATAACTTTTTAGTAGAAAATAGAAATGCATTGTTCAGCAATTTAACGTATGCTTTGCCAATCTCAACTTATTTTCAAGACCCCACAATATATTGCTAATAGTCCTGATTTTGAGACTTCGAAATGATCACAAAGCAAGAATAAATAAAATTTTCCCCCAAATAACCCTATCTCTTCCTCCATTATTATAACATATCTTGGTGCTTCAATCTCAAAGTAGGCCATTATTCTGTCAGTCAAATGAGTTAGTGAGACAAGATTAGAAGTTTTCCCTTATCTAAAACAAATTAAAAATGTTTTTAAAATCTTAAAAATATTATAAAGTGGCATATATAGACACACACAAAAACTTCATAACCGATATTCTTTAGCAATACATTAGACAAATTATTAATTAAATGCATCTAATAATCGAATCACTTATTTTAAATAAATTATTTGAGAAATTGATAATTCAAAATTAAATAACATATCCAATTTAGTTGATGTTAATAACATATTCAAAATCAAATGTATATTTGCCTCATATAGTTGTTAGAACTATATTCTTTAAAGTAATCGCATAGAAAGACAATGTGGATTAGAATCATATAACTCGGAAGTGAAATGATGAAGCTCACTTGGTTTACAAAATCACATTATGATAAATGGTCTAAATGCATTTAATAGCACATAAATCTAAGTTAATTGCATTTCTCCAACGAATAAAGATTTCTTAGAACTTGTCTTAATAATTGATAGGAGAAACACCAGTAAAAAGAGGACATTAGCCTCACATGTTATTGAACAAGTTTAAATCTTTTATTCCTCATTTATACTGCCAGTGGCAGCTGACTCTCCATGGTCAAATGGTTACTCGAGTATAGGGATGCTGTAAAGACTTTGATTGGCTTTGGAGCTTCTAAATTTCTTATCTTAAAAAAAAAAGTCTTATACATTCTGGAGGCTTTCACCGTCAGTCCCTTGATATAATGACTAATGAAAGCTACTCAATCCAACTTTTGGACCTCTAATCAAAACCACATCAATTTGTCTTCCTTCTTTATTCTTGAAATGTATGACGTAACAAATTACTACAGAGGAAGAGGTTGTGGCTAGGAATCAGATATATTTTGCATCATTTAGAATTATGATCTTCATTTATTGAAACAAAAGGAAAAGAAGATATAAGTGATTCAGTTAAACCAAGCGGCATCAAAGATCAACTGAAAAGTTTTTTTTTGTTGAGAAAATTATGAAAACAAAAAGGGCTAAAGTTCAACTGAAATGTTATTACGCAGTAATTGATGATTCTTTAGCTATTAGATATCATTATGTTCAAAAACTTTTAGAGTATTTGACAGAGTCAACTGATAAATTTCTATCAATTAAGTATTATTATTAAAAATAACATAATAAATGAAATTGTCAATATACAGTGTAAAATTTTTTAATATTATTTTTCTTCAATATTACAAATATATATACTTGCTTGTTATACATGCATTTTTATTCATTAAATTAATGAATCTCATACATTTAGTTAAAGTGGTATAAGTTCACAAGTTTGAACATATATTTCAAAAGCAACTTAGAATTTGTGTATATTCTGTGACCGCAAAGCACATACATAAAGATTTTTGAAGAACAAAATAGGTTTATTAGTTCCTACAAATATCTAAAAATTTGACCCCATGAAGGAATTGTTCTTCTCAATTCTCTCATTTTAATTATTTGTCTTGAGAAATTATTGTTGTCTAGTTCGGCCTCTAATTTAGCCGGTGCTACTAAATTCATGCTTTAAAAGGCGATGAATAACTTTATGTTTTTGTGAATCGCAATCAAGTCTCAAGTGGTACAGGTCATAAGCAGTCCGCCCTATCCTACATCCTTGTTGAGTCGCCAAGTGGCTATAGTTATTGACCCCTTAAAAGCATAATAAAGTAAATGAGAACGAATCTTACGAGTTATGACCACACGTTGCCGCGTATTGCACACTAGCTGCTTTTGATGTCACCACAACGGAATAAAAAATTTCAAAGCAAGAAATATTAATATTGATTGAGCTTGGAAACTCTTGTGACGCTTCTATAAAAGGAGAACCAAGGCCGTGGTTGTATAAAAGAAAGCCCCACAGATTTATATATGTAGGTTTGTGACGTCCTTTGCATTCATATTACAACAAAGGCTTGATACTTGTGGTATAACAATGGTGAAATTTGTAAGAGGAGGTTGCGAGAAAACAGTAATGACGATAGTGCTCATGTATTTTGTTCTTGGAACCAAACTAACTGTTGCTTCTAGGGGTTTGACAGGACAGAATCAGCCAGAGGCTGAAAATGGTGTAGCGTCATATTCGATCGAGAAAGGTCCTATCCAGTGTTCTGTTCCTAATCCTCCTACTTACATAGGTGGCGATCATGGTGGCCAGCACTGCCACAAGTGACTTGCTACTCATTCATGCTTTGCCGCAAATCTCGTGTACGTGTTGAAACTCGATCAACTTAAGAATAAGACCGAGTTCTTTTAAGTTTTGGTGTGTTTCTTTTGGTTTTACAATTTGGGATATCCTGCTGGCTGTTCGATGCTCGGAATAAACAGAATTAAAAAGTTTGTGGTGCGAATGTACGTTGCTGTTATATGTTCGTGTGTTGGAAAAGAATGTTTATGTTAAAATTCTGGTTTCTTCAATGTTTGTCTTTGGGAATATCATAGGAAGCACTTTTTACTAAAATCTCTATGGTCCAATATAAATCTCATACTATGCCGTAAATTTTAGTATGAAACCATCCTCGAAATTAAAAAAAAATTTGAATGTATAATTTGTATGTGTATTATTAATTATTGATTTAATATTTGTTACAATTAACTATCACGACTGTTCTTGTTATGCTTACGATCTATAGTGAATAAGCAAACCTCGTCACTATATGGAGCTATTGGGTCTTATAAATTAATATGAAGGTTTGAAAGTTCGAAACCTCAAATCAATTTGCATCAATATTAACAACTTGCGAAATTTATTTGATATGAAGTACTTACATATTTCAAAAGGCGGAATTATTCCTATTACTCAAGGAATAAACATAGAAAGAGACATATTTGAAAATAATACAATTAAAATATGAATAATATAAATAAAACAAATAATTTATTATAACAAGATTTTAGAAGAAAATTGAGGTTAATTTCTAATACGTTCCTTGTAGTTGGAGCATGAAAATTTTGAATCCCAACTTGCCAACCAAGAAGTGAAATTGTTACCCACCTAAATATTTAGTGAAAACATCATCAAGTTGATATTGAACGATAATATATAGACTAACAAGGAAATCATGTTGAATAATCATGAATAAAATAACATTTGATCTCTCGATGTATTATGCGCATTCATAATAGACAGAATTATTAGTAATATGCATGGCAGCTTCCTTGTCTCAATAAAGTTGTACATGAGAAGGATGAGACATAGTTAAATTATAAAGTAATTTTTGTAGTCTAATCAATTTACAAGCAATCGTAGCCATAGATCGACATTCAACCTCAATAGAAGAATAGGAGACTCTAATATGTTTCTCACTTTTTAAGAAGTAAGGATGAGAATATCCAAGGAAAATCAACCACTGAGTGAACATCAAGGAATAGGACAAATAGCCTAGTGAGAATCGTAGTATTTTTTTTGGAACGGAGGAACTCGCAGCCGTTATCCTTTAGATGCTCACTGGGTAAACCTCCGGATTGACGCAATAGCCTAGAAATTATGCCAACCAGGTACTCCACACTAGGCAAGCCCTATACGACAGGCTCAATCGAGAGAGTGTAGGTAGGGAGATTCGAACACAGGATCTTTTGACCCTATGTCCCCTCGGTCCGCCAACTCGACCACCCTCTAGGGGGCAGAGAATCGTAGTATGCTATAAGAGAAAACTAACTAGTGGAAGATAGGATAATTCTTTGACATGGGGCCAATTTAAGATGCTACAATACATTTACAAAACCTTGCCAATGTCTTTGAGAAGGATGATTCATAATCTAAGATAAGATATAAACTAAGTAGCAAATGTCAAGTTATTATCAAACATATCAATCACCTAACTGAGTGATAATACGAATTGGGATTATCAGCAACTATTATCGAAAGCAAGCATACTTACCTTATGTAATATATCTAGTGTATATTATTTTTGCTGAGATAATACAATATATTTAAGAGAACAAGCAAAATTTGATAAAGCTATAGATTGATTGCTTAAAAATAATAAAGACCATCACTGAGTTCACCAATGCCAATTAGCTTCCTCTTATTTAAGTCTTATAAGGTAAAAAAAAAAAGGAGAAAAAGAGTTGCATAATTTAAAATGTTGGTTAATTTCCTTGTAGAAATAAGATTACAGGAAAAGGAGGTATGTAAAGAACATGATTTAATGTGATTTTTGAATTGATGATGATATTTCCATAACACTTGACTTGAACAAAAGAACAATTTAAGGTTTAAATAAAAGAATTAAAATTAATATTTCTTCATCATGCAAGATGCAATCTTGATAAGTCATGTGATGCGTAATATCATAATTAATCTATTCAGCCTTACCGTTGGATAGTGAAATTATCTTTATGATAGAATTAACTATTAGGTTAATGTTATGATCCTTCTCAAGAATCGATAGAGACATAAGTTGAATATATTATTCCTTGGAAAGACCATTGATTTGTGATCTAGTGGATTGTTATGCTTTTTTTCATGATCTGTGTTTAATTTGATGCCTTTTGCTTGTGTCAAATTATATATTTTTTCTTTTCCCCACCAATTGGGATGCCTATGCATTTCAAATCATGTATCCATTGTACGCATAGTTTTCTTGCAATGATCATAATACAACTTTGAAGTATCACAATTTCTAGTTGTTGTACGAGAACTTGTACGAGAACTTGTAGAGTTTAGATAACGTCTAAACATACATTATAGCAGAAGGGACTATTGGCTACTATTAGGGACGATTCACAAATTCATCTTTATATGTATAACATTTTGCGACGTTTTTTCCAAATCGTCGCTAAAAGAAAATATTTTGTGACTATTATAGGGAATTGTCACGAAAGGAATTGCATCTTACGATGGCTTAGAAATTTCTTCGCCAAATTGATAGCCTTTAGTGATGATTGACAAAATTTTCGCAAAAAGTTATGCTTTTGGCGAAGAATTGTGGGATCGTCACCAAAAGTTGATGTTAAATATTTGATTTTACTTAATAATTTCTTAGAAGAATTTTGAAGAATTTTTTTATGTAATAATATTCTTAAAAAAATAATAAGATAATTTTTTAATGGTAAGTATACATAATAATCCTAATTAAGATTAATTATAATTGACATTTATATGATTTTTCATATTTTTCATTTTCTTTGTTTATAAATTTGTTTAAATATATGAATTTATATACAAATGATTCTTTAATAATGCGTATTGTACATAGTACTACAACTTCGTTCATACAAAACTTTCATGAAGATAAAATGGGGCATCTAAAAATTGTAAAATGTTTTCAAAGTTTTGAACATATTGTTGGACAACACATGGTAGGTAATTTAAATTTTAAAAAGTAAAATTTTTCGGCATAAAAAGAAAATTATAACTAAAATTTTAATGTTAATAAGATCAAAATATCACAAATTTAAGTTAACTATTATTCTTAATAATTAATATTTATTAACAATAAAATAATAATTCATATAAATATTGAAATATGGTAAGCAATATAATATAATGATATATGGTAAGTGCAAAAAGATTTTAATTAGAAGTTTAACAATTCTTACAAACAAAGTAATAAATAAAGTTTCACGCCTAATATTCCATTGAAAAGGAAAAGAAATAATTATTTGGATTCCAAGTGAGTTTAGACTCGGTAGATTTGGTAAAGGGGTTTCCAATGTTTGGATTGCTAAGAAGCCTCTTTGCATATTCCACATCATCAATTGAAACGGTTAATGATCTTCCCTCAGGCTTTGGTTTATTGACACCCTCTTTAATAACTTTTTTGCTTTTACTAAATTTGCAAAAGATACAGTGAACAATTTCTCATATGCAGTATAGATGATGGTATTAGATGAATCATATGTACCATTCATTTAACCTAATGAGCAAATAGTATGAAACAATCAAAGCTAAATCAAACGGTAATGGGAACCCAAATTCGAAATCATGCATACCCGATTGATAAACTCCATCATCATCACAATGAACAGACATAGTTTTTGCAATTGACTACTATTCTAAAACAATCGATTTCCCTAATCCTGTACGATCCATTGGGACCTCACTACCACCTCCATTTCCATCTATGTTCTCTTGAAGATTTGAGGAAGTTTTATACAACACATAGTATATATAATCAAACTTTCATTTGATGGCTTCCTAACAAAAAATAAGATATAGATAATTAAGGAAGAGAGATAATTTGGATGATACTAAAAACCTTGAAGAAGAAGATTGACCATGGAAGGCAAGGGGTGATTAGTGTTTGATGAGGAGATTTAATTTGCATCAATTTATTCCTGACTAGGGAGAGTTTTGCCACATTTCTCCCAACGGAGCTCATTTCCACCATCGGCAACTAGTCGTTGACATTCCGTGATGAATCAATGTGAAAAGTTTTATTCTAAAAAAGTTAATAGAAGAATTCTTATTTGAATGTTCCAACTTTCAAGAAATGTTAATTTTATGATCCATCAAGTGATACTACTTTATATGAAAAGGTTGAGAATGTTAAGTGTGTATAGTATTATGTTTAAGGGATGCATAAACATCCCTTGCAGCTCTGAAATATGATTTCTTCAATGTGCATAAACATCCCTTGTAGAATCCTCTACTGTAAATAGTTGTATAATTATGATTTAGCTTTAATTTATCTTAATAATTAGCTAGTTAATTTTAAGCTAGTCCATTATATATAAGGTTTCATATAATATATTTTCAAACAATTAAAATGTGTGTATGCTAAAAGATTTGGTCTTTTAAGAATAAGAGTAAAAATATATCAAACGGTTAAATTAGCTAGCATTATGCGCTTTTATAAACTTTAATGATCAAATAATAAGGCATCATACAAAGTTGAACCGATTTCAAATAAATTTTAAGATTTTGAGATGTAAAAGATTGAAACACTTAAATCAATATGTATTTCTGATATAAGTTTAAATGTTGATTCATTTGATATACTACACTTAGTGATTAATGCCTTAGAAATGCCTAGGATACTCACTTTAGCTCATATTTGATCTTAGGTACAATTTGAGAGTGAAGAAGTTAAAGTGACCCAAAAGCATGTCCATTGAAGCCATCTTCTCAATTTCCATATTCTATTGATTCATGGAGCATAAAGAAGAAAAGGCAAGATAGAATGTCAAGTCAAGAACAAAGAAAGGAGAAGCATCACAACATATATTGGCTCGCATGGGTGTGAGAAATTTCTCACACCTATGCAAATCTCTCACAGCCACGCACTGCCGTAAGAAGGCTTTGCATGGTTATGCAAGGCCATGCACGACTGTGAGGTGTGTTCCTATGAGAATTAACTCACGGGTGGTTTTCACCTAATGTCTTATTAATGCCAGGTGTCCCTATTAACGTCAAGTGTCCCTCGGTTTAAACCTAAATTTTACTTCATAAGGAAAAGTTTGTGACGGTAGAGGGAATATCGAGGATAGACCTAGCCGAAAACATTTTTCTCTCATTTTCTCTTCGTGTTTTCTACGTTCTTCAACACTAAACAGTGGCGATGGAGAGGATGGCCGATGGTGATAGTTTGAAGATGGAGATGAAAGGCTAACTTTCTAACACCGATTCAACTAGGATATCAAAGCCAAGTCACGGTTAAGCTATTTCAATCTTTTAATGTTGTAATCTCTTTTCGGATTATTGTGTTGTTTGTGTTGATTGAGCTAGGTTTTGGATATATAATCTTAATATGTTATTTTAGTTTCGAACCTATCGCTATAATAGTGAATGTAATTTGTAATTGTTACATTTGATATTTTTTAGTAGCATCTAATGATTGTGAATCGTTAAGAACAGCATAACTTAGGTTAGATAACCCGAACATGTGAGGTTACTGCCTATATTGATCATTTTCCACTTCGTAATGTTGCTGCCAAATTGAATCTAGAGATCGTATCCTAAATTATTCAGTAGTTAGGTTTAATTAACAATTATATCTTAATTAAATACAACTTAGGGGAAAACCAAGATTATCAGAGCGTTTTGTTAGTCTCAGATCAATAGTCCAAAGAGAGCTGTAAAGACGTTAAATTGAAGGAACATGCTTGATCGTGTTTAGGCCGAGATTAACCCTAGAACTAGACCTTTCTTATATTCTACACTTTAATCATTTTCAATTGCTTGTTTTAATTTGTTTTCGATAGTTTATTTTTATTTTATTTTCTAAATTGCTAAGAATTCAAAACCCCTTTTTATATTTTCCTTGCATCAATTAATTCCGTTACAGAAATTAACTAAACATTCTATATAGATTCAATCCTGACTTACTATATAACTACAAATTTTAGTATGCAGAGTTACGTAAATTTTACAATGCACTTAATAAGCCCTGTCAAATTTTGGCATTGTTGTTAGGGAGTCTGGTAGTTTAATTCTTGTTTTTGATTTTATTTGGTGTTTTATGTATATATTTATGATAATTGTTTCTTTTTTCTGTTTGTTAATTTTTAAACAGTTTAGTGTTGGTGTATGGTAGTGATCAGTTCTCCTCATAGAGAACTTAAGCAACTTAATTCAAAGATTGAGAGTACATTACGAAGATTGCATAGGGAAGCAAGATTAACTCTAGTAGAAGAATCTAAATTTGAATATGAAGATACGATGGCAAACTCAATAACCCTGCGGGAGTTGACTGTGCCTTATTTAACTCAAAGACCATTATGCATAACATTTCCAAATTTTATTGAACATGTTACCTTTGAGTTAAAGTTTAGACTAATACATTTTTTGCTTAACTTTCACGATCTTTCAGGTGAGGATGCACATAAACATCTCAAACAGTTCGATTTTGTTTGTTTGAGTATAAAGCCTCTTAGGGTGATGAATGAGCAGATCATATTGAGGGCCTTCCTTTTCTCACTTAAAGATGCAACTAAAGATTGGTTGTTTGATTTACTAGCTTAAAGCATAAATACGTGGCGAGAGATAAAGAGGTCATTCTTAAAGAAATAGTTTTTGGGCTTAAAGACAATAAGTATTAGAAAGGAGATATATGGTATCAAGCAGCATAATAGAGAATCTCTTTACGAGTACTAGGAGTGGTTCAAGAAGTTATTTGCCAGTTGTCCATACCACAATATACTAGAGCAACTCCTCATCCAGTATTTCTATGAAGGACTGTTACCAATGGTGAAGAGTTTGGTTGATGCAGCGAATGGTAGGGCATTTTGCAAGAAGACTCCCATTGAAACCAAGATTTTACTCGAACGGATGGCCGCTAATACACAACAATTCGATACTCGCAATGATGTTCGATGAGTAAGCCAGGTAAGTAATTCATCCATTGAACATCATTTGGATGAAATAACATTTTTTATGAGACAAATTATAGTTGGACAGGCATAAGTGAAAACATAAGCCACTCAACTGATGAGTGCCCAACATTACAAGAAGGAAGTATGGAGTACTTGAATGCTGTAGGAGGGAACTTCCCAAACCAATACAACCCGTACTTGCAAAAATATAACCTAGGCTAGAGGGATCACCCCAATTTTAGTTACAGAGGGAACAAATATTAAAACTACTTCTATAATTGATCGTAAGGAGCACAAGGATTTTAACCAAAGCCACAAGGAGCACAAGGAGCTTCTTCTTCCAGTTCAGGTAATTCTCTGGATGAATTGGTCAAGACTCTTAATGCTAACAATCTATAAATGCAACAAAGTATGCAGTAACAACTTTAATAAATCATATAACTTATTCAGTAGAAGACGAAGACGAGTGTATAGAATTTGGAAAACCAAATGGGTGAGATGGTAATGAGGCTAAACCGTATTAAATCACAAATTAAAGGAAAGGTGCCATCCCAAATTGAGGTGAACCTGAAGAACGTTAGTGCCATAACCCTAAAGAGCGGAAAGGAGATTAAGGGTCCTAAGAGAACTCCCCTGAAGATTACTACTAAGGAAGAGATTGAGAATCAATTAAGAAAGGAAGAAAATTCATCATCGAGTATGAAGGTAAATTTTAAATGTCATAATATTATTAAGACTAATCCTCCACCTTTTCTGAGTAGTTTGACAAAACCGAACAAGGAGGAGAAGGACAAAGAGATATTGGAGACTTTCTAAAAAGTGGAATTCAACATAACTTTGCTCGAGGCAATTAAGCAAGTATCAAGATATGTCAAATTCTTTAAAGAGTTATGTACACACAAGAGGAAATTGTGGGGTGATGAAAAAGTAATGATGGGTGAGAATGCGTTTATGATATTTAGAAAGAAGATGCCTCCAAAATGCCAGGATCCAGCTATGTATGCCATTCCTTGCAAAATTGGGAATAATGTGATTAATAGAGCTATGTTGGATTTGGGTGCTTCGATTAATGTGATGCCTCCTTTGATTTATGCTTCTTTAAATTTGGGTCTTTTAAAATAAATAAGTGTTATAATACAATTGGCTGACTGCACTAATGTTTATCCTGATGGTGTGGTTAAGGATGTTTTGGTGAAGGTGAATAAGTTAGTATTTCCTGCAAATTTCTATGTTGTAGATATGAATGATGACACTTCATATAATCCGATACCTATCTTATTGGAGAGACCATTTCTTAATATGATTCAAACTAAGATAGATGTTTGTGAGGGCACCCTCACGATGGAATTTGATGGGGAAATGATTAATTTCAATAATTTTGATGATATGAAACATCCTCCTAATGATCATTGTGCTTTTTCTGTTGTTGTGATTTATCCTTTGGTACAGGGAAATGTTTAAATTAAGTTGTAAGGATCATCTGGAAATGGTTTTGACTGAGGATATGGAAGTAGAAACCAACACTAATTTTGAGACAGGAGAAGAGCTTATGAAAATAACAGGTGCTTTGCAATTAATGAAAACCCTCCAAAAACGTATTATTTAGGTTCTCTAAAACTATATGAATCTTACTAGAAGTTGTTACCTTCTGATGTGCTGTCACTAGAACTAGAACTAAAGCCACTCCATACATACCTAAGGTATGCTTATTTGGGAGATAAGCAAACTCTTGTAGACATCATTTCAGTGGAGTTGACTTCAAATCAAAAGGGGAGGTTGATTTGAATGCTGAGAGAGCATAAGAAGGCCAAAAGGTGGACTATTGCAAATATTCAAGGGATAAACCCTTCCATATGCATGCACCACATTTTGTTGGAGGAGGATGCAAAATCCACAAGGCAAGCTTACCGTAGGCTTAATCCTCCAATGATGGAAGTTGTGAAGAAGGAGGAGCTAAAGCTTCTCAATGCTAGGGTGATTTACCCGATCTCTAATAGTAAGTAGGTAAGTCATGCTCAGGTGGTTCCAAAAAAGTTTGGAATTATCGTTGTGAAAAATTAGGAATGTGAATTGGTTCCCACCTGAGTGCAAACTAGTTGGTGAGTTTGTATTGATTATAGGAAGTTAAATTCTGTAACTAGTAAAGACCACTTTCTCCTTCCCTTTATTGATCAGATGCTTGAGAGATTGGTTAGTTATGATTATTATTTCTTTCTAGATGGCTTTTAAGGTTATCTTCAGATTCCAATCACGTCAAAAGATCAGGAGAAGACCACATTCACATGCCCATTCGATGCGTTTGCTTGCCAAAGGATGCCAATCAGATTATGTAACATACCTGCCACATTCCAAAAGGGTATGGTAAGCATTTTTTCTGAATATGTTGAGAAGATTATTGAAGTATTTGATAGGATTGAATCATCTTATATTTTCTTATGCATTTGAATGTCTTTTAAATCTTATTGTTGTGTTTAAATACTCAATTTGTGTTCATCTTGTGCTTACATAGAGATTAAAGGAGTGAACATAAATATACGCTAAAAGGAAGAAGTTTGACAAAGTTTGGAGAGCAATTCATGAAGAAGAAACGACTAAACACATTCAGAGGAGAATCAGAGAAGAAACGGGAAATAACCCAAGGCCACAATCATGGCAAAAGCTTGATCATATGGCCACGATCGTTACAGAGTAGATAAACTGGCCGCAATCATACACTAAAGGCCACGATTAGGGCCTGCGTACAGACAGATGCGGACGACCTTTTGAACTTAAGTTTTTAAAGGGCTTTTTGGATTTTTGAGGCAGAGAAAAATACTAGGTTTTATCCTAAATGGAGCATACTACATAAAGAAAGAGAAGAGGACCTAGAGGGAGGCTTCACAATCTGCCACTTTTGGAAAACTTCAAAAAGAGAGAGGAAGAAGAGAGAAGGAAAGAGCAGAGAAGTTTTTGCTGTTTTCTTTATGCTTAGCTAGTTTATTTCATTTTTAATGCTTTATCTTCATATCTTTTAATATATTCATTCCATTAGTTTAGAGCTTTCTTAGTGTTAATCACGTTTTTACATATGTTAGAATATTTAGAATGAATATTTGATGGATTTTATAGTTGAAACTCATGAATTTTGTGATGAACCTTTGTGATATATCAATGGATGTTCATTCCTACAATTTTCCAGTTTTAATCTTGGTTGTTTGAGTTTATTTATGTGTTTTTGTAGATCTGAATTTATTGGGTAATTGAAGGTTTAATGGTTTATGTTATGGGTTTTTGTTTATTTGTGATGCTTTTGATTAATTTGTGCTCAATAGTTAGGATCTATGCTGTTCTTAGGTTTATGATCAATTAATTTGCATTTGTATGCAAGTTATGTGTGCTGGAATTTTCATTTTGACGCAATTAGTTCGGATTTTGTAATTTGGGTTATGATTAGTTATTTATTAGCATAAAAAGTTTTGATTTCTATTAAGTTAGTGTTGAAGTTTGGTTTTTACTACTTCGCTTATAATTTTTAGCCTTGATTTTATTTGAATAAGTATGATTTTTGTTTATTTAATGTCTATTTTGCTTGGTATGAACATATGTGGCTAGACTACTTAAGGGTTTGGAGATATTATAAGGGTAAAGGGATGGAAATTGTGAGAATGAAGTTGAACTTGTTTTGAATTGGTACTTATAGATCTAGGTTGATTTAGGATTTAGGATACATGTCATGAATTAGGAATTGTTTGTAGGCTTGATCACTCATTAGGTAATTTTCTAATTTGAAGGCTAGGGTTGAGTGTGTGATATGTAGTAGTCCATAGTGATTCCGAGAAGTAGCAATAGGTTAGTTGAATTTTTCATGATACTTAATCAACTAATCTAGGATCCCATACCTTTAGGTTACACCGTCCTACCTTATGAGTAGGTAGCCTAAGTTAGTTGTTTCTTAGTGCCTAATGCATCTTTTCTATTGAACTTGGAGAGCCTATTCTAGGTTATAATGGAGATCATGGGCAATTCTAGAGCTTATTAGTTTTGCCTATTTTAGAGAAATTAAGGGTTCGAGAGCTTAATCAAGTCCATAGGCTAACACCATGATAAGAGTACCTTTTATTTAGATTTAAAGAGCAATGAACATCCCAGAATCCCAAAGATATCTCTATCCCACTTCTTGACCATTAGTATTAGACTTTTCTAAAGTTGCTTTGTGCTTGTCTTTTTGATTATATTCATTGCATATTAGTTGTCTCGTCTTCATCAGTTCAGGGTGTTGTGTTTTCTTTTATTACAACATTTGAAATAACATTAGTAGCCTAACTCTATATGGTTCAACCCTATATCACCATTTAATGCATAATTTGGAAGTTAACGACAGGTTATCAACTTTTTGATGCCGTTGTCGGGTAGTTGGTGTGTGTTAATTGTTGTTTCTTATGTTGTTTTAATTTTGTTTTTCCTGATCTTTTTCATTCTTCCATCAGTTTGCCTATCCCACAATTCCTCAAAACACATTCGCTTGCGTAAATTTGCTAAGGAAAACAAAAGTTTATTACTTTCTCCACTTAACCCTTTCTCTTTTTCTCCTATTACAGGTTGCACCCGATTTTGTCAATGACAGCGAGGAATCCATACAAATCCTTCAGAGAGTGGTTGTTCCTTATCCTTTGAAGAGGAGGTCGATGAGAGTTCAAACAAAACAGAGGAGATTATGGAACCTTATCAGTGCACCTTAAAGGAGCTTGCAACTTTTTCTTTCAACCCTAATTTGCTTTGTATCAATTATCCGGATAATGAGCTAGAACTTGAAATTAAACTTGGACTGATACATGCATCACCTACTTTTACAAGTTTTCATGACACCAGCTCACTTGGATCAGGCTACATCACCGTTACCAACAAGTTCCTAAAGGAGTTCCACATCGCAGGCTTAGGTATGAAGCCAGTGGGAGTCTCAGTAGAGTAACTCAAGCTAAAGGCATTTCCCTTTGCTTTAGCAGATGCAGCCATGGAATGGTTGTGTGACTTGCTAGCTAGCTCGGTTAAGACATGGGAGCAAATGTAACAGGCATTTTTAGAGAAGTACTTCCCTGCCTCGAGGGCCGCTAATATTAGGAAGGAGATATGTGGAATTCGACAAGACATAGGGGAGTCTTTGCATGAGTATTAGGAGTGTTTCAAGAAGCTCTACAATAATTGTCCAAACCATCAAATAAGTGACCAGTTATTAATTCAATATTTATACAAAGGGTTGCTTCCTTTAGAAAGGAATATGGTAGACACTATGAGTGTTGGAGCCTTACTAAACAGGACATTGGAGGACACTAGGAACTTAATAGCAACAATGACAGTGAACTCCCAGTATTGGGGCAATCGCAATTATGTTTCCTCCTTGACAAAGCAAGTTAAGGAGGTCTCCATCTCCAAGTTGAAACATCAAGTTGCAAATTTGACTTCTTTAGTACAACAAGAAGTGATAGGAAAGGGGCCTATTAAGGTATGTGGTATTTGTGCATTAGCTGACCATCCTACATATGCATACCCTTCCTTACAGGATGAACAACACGTTAATGCAGTTAGGGGGTTCCACGGACAATAGAGGAGGTCCCCCATTTACAATCCGGGGTGGAAGGATCATCCTAACTTCAGGTATGGGAACCTACAACAAAGGGGCAGTTTTAATGCATGCCAACCCAATTATCAGCGGCAACGGTAGCAAGGATTTCATGCACCACTAGGTTTCCAACAGAATTAACTATAGTTTCAGCTAAGGCCACTGCATCCATAACCACCACAATAAAAACAAGCTAGAGGTATGTCCTTAGAGGAAATTGTTGAGAGTTTAACGTCTAGCACTCTTTAATTTTAGCAGGAAGTGAGGAGTGATATGAAGAATTTGAAAAATCAGGTCACTCAGTTAGCTGATGCTATGGGGAAGCTACAGGCCCAGAGTTCTATAAGGTTGCCTAGTTAACCTAAAAGGAACTCAAGAGAAGACGCTTGTGCCATTACCTTGAGAAGCAGTAAGGAAGTATAAGGGCTAAGGAAGAGGAAGGAGAAAGAAGAAAAAGAAGAAACTGAGCTAACAAAGAAGAAGTAAGATCACCATCCTCAAGTAAGTACTTCACACCCTATTGTCAATAATTTACCTTATGTTCCATTTCCAAGCACATTAGCAAAGAATAAGCAACAAGAGACATAAAAGGAAATATTGGAAGTCTTTCACAAGGTGGAAGTAAATATCCCTCTGTTGGAAGCAATTAAGCAAGTTTCATGATATGCTAAATTTTTGAAGGAGCTGTGCACCAATAAGTGGAAGTTGAGGGGACATAAGATGATCAGTATGGGGGGGCAATGTGTCAGCAGTCTTATAAAGGAAGCTACCCCCAAGTGCAAGGATCCAAGTATTTATACCATTCCTTGTAAGATTGGTAACGTGAGGTATGAGAGATGTATGTTAAATTTGGGAGTTTTAATAAATGTTATGCCTTTGTCTATTTTTAAAGCTCTTAATCTTGGTTCATTAAAGGATGCTCGTGTTATCATACAATTAGCTGATAGATCTAACACATACCCTGAGGGGGTTATCGAGGATGTTTTGGTGCAGGTTAATGAGTTTGTTTTCCCTGTAGATTTTTATGTGAGCAGTGGTCTCTTCTTTCTATAGGTAGAGTAGTGGTCTCTTCTTTCTATAGAAGGTAGCTTTGACTACCCCGCTGGAGCAAAAGATGTCTGGATATTGGCAAAGCAAGTTCGAGTTAGGAGAGGACCTAAATGAAGCAATTTGGGCACTTGAGATAAGTCCTTTTGGCAGGTATGTCCCTCATTTTTTAGAATTGCCCGTTACTACTAATCAACCGCTACCTTCTATTATGCAGGCACCAGAAATGGAGTTGAAGCCCTTACCGACTCACCTCAAGTACGCTTATCTAGGTACTAACAAAATACTTTCAGTTATCATAGCAAGTGATTTTACAAAGGTGCAAGAAGAAAAGCTGGTTAGTGTGTTGCGATAGTATAAGACAACATTGGGATGGATAGTTGCAGATATTAAAGATATTAGTAATTCTTTATGCATGCATAGGATTTTTCTTAAGGAAGGAGTTACCCCAGTTCGTCAAGTGCAAAGACATCTCAATCCACCGATGATGGAGGTGGTGAAGAAGGAGGTGATGAAGTTACTGGATGTCGGAGTCATATACCCTATCTCTGATAGTAAGTAGGTAAGTCCTTTGCAGGTGGTTCCTAAGAAGTAATGCATTATAGTTGTGGAGAATGAGAAAGGAAAGATGGTTTTGACTCGTGTGCATAATGGATGGCGAGCTTGGATGGATTATCACAAGCTTAACTCAACGAGTAGAAAGGACCACTTTCCCCCACCCTTTCTTGATCAAATGTTAGAACGTCTTACTAGTCGTGCTTATTATTGTTTTCTTGATGGTTATTCAGGTTATATTTAGGTTGCTATTGCTCTAGAGGACTAAGAGAAGACAACTTTTACATACTTATATGAAACCTTTTCCTACATAAGGATGCCTTTGGATTGTGCAATGCCCCCATTACCTTTCAAAGGTGTATGGTAAGTATCTTTTCTTATTATCTTGAGAAAATCATTGAAATTTTCATGGATGACTTTACTGTATATGGGGATTCATTTGAACAATGCTTGGATCACCTCATTTTTGGTATTTAAACGATGTCTTGAAACTAACCTAGTTCTTAATTCTAAAAAGTTTCATTTTATGATGCAACAATGGATAGTTTTAGGACATGTGGTTTCTGCTAAGGGTATTGAGGTTGATAGAGCCAAGATAGACCTTGTTTCTTCTTTGCCTTACGTCGCTTCTGTGCGAGAAGTTCGATCATTTCTTGGAGATGTAGGGTTTTATCATAGGTTCATTTAGGACTTTTCTAAGGTTGCACAACCATAGTGTAGGTTGCTTCTAAAGGACAAAGAGTTTGTTTTTGATGAGTAGTGTAAGAAGGCGTTTGATGCTCTAGAGGAGAAGTTAGTTACTGCACCCCTCTTACAACCTCCTGATTGGAGTCTTCCATTTGAGCTTATGTGTGATGCCTCTAACTATGCCATTAGAGCAGTTTTGGGTGAGAGAGTGGGGCAGATCCCTCATACTATTTATTATGCCTTGAAGAACTTAAATGGCACCCAAACAAATTACACCACCATAGAAAAAGCGCTTCTTGTTGTAGTTTTTCTTTAGATAAGTTTAGGTCTTATTTATTAAGTACTAAGGTTACTATTTATTCTAATCATGCAGTTTTGAAGTACCTACTAGCGAAGAAGGAGGCAAAGTCGAGGCTTATTTGTTAGATACTCCTACTTTAGGAGTTTGATGTGGAGATAAAGGATAAGAAAGGCTCAAAGAATAGAATAGCAGATCATTTGAGCCGCTTAGTGTAGCTTGGTGCTAACACGGGCCATATCAATGATGATTTTCCAGATGAACAGCTACACACAGTACAGTCGACAGCTCCTTAGTATGCTAATATATTGAATTTCTTAGTTTCTCATAAATTCCCTATAGATTTTACCAAAGCATAGAAGGAAAGGATGAAGAGCCAAGCAAAGTTTTATGTATGGGATGATCCTTACCTGTGGCGAACTTATGCTGATAAAGTCATCAGACGATGTGTACCTGATAGTGAATTTCTTTCTATTTTGGCATTTTGTCACTCTTATGCATGTGGAGGTCATTTTGGCCCAAAGTGGACAGCTCACAAGGTTCTAAAGTGTGGGTTTTATTGGCCATCTATATTTCAAGATGCATATTATTTTTGTAGGACTTATGACAACTATCAATGCATAAGTATGCTAGGTTATCGTGGGGAAATGCCTCAAACCCCCATATTAATTTGTGAGATTTTTGATGTTTGGGGCATGGACTTCATGGGTCCTTTTGCCTCCTCGTTTAGATTTCAATATATTCTGCTTGCAGTTGATTGTGTGTTGAAATGGGTAGAAGCAAAAGCCACCCGAACTGATGATTCTTAAGTGGTTGCAAATTTCTTGAAATCTAATATTTTCTTTAGGTTTGGAGTCCCACAAGCCATCATCAGCGACAAAGGGACTCATTTTTACAACTAAACGATCGAGACCCTCCTGAAGAAATATCAAGTGATGCATTGAGTCTCATCCGCTTATCACCCTCAGACGAGTGGTCAAGCTGAGGTGTCTAACTAAGAGATCAAGTCCATTCTAAAGAAGATGGTTAATCCCAATAGAAAGGATTGGAGTTTACGCCTCAACGACACCTTATGGGCATATAAGACTACATATAAGACTCCAATAGGGATGTCACTATGTAGTCTTATTTTTGGGATGTCATGCCACCTTCCTGTGGAGCTACAACACAAAGCTTATTGGGCAATCAAGAAGTGTGACATGGAGTCAGAAGTTGTTGGTGCCCATAGACGATTACAATTGCAAGAGCTCAAAAAGTTACGATATGAAGCAATTGAGAATGCCCGGATTTATAAGGAGAAGACTAAGGCATTCCATGATGGCAACATCTCTAAGAAGACATTTATTGTAACATCCCGTTTCCTTATGCTAAGGTTAGAGCCCTAGAACACTGTGCATGAGAGACATTAATGAGAAATTAGGAAATGCATTTCATGCTCATGCATAATATAGCACACATACACGTGAATTGGATTTTTGCATACATTACAATGATTGTTCATGCACTAATTTGACACTTTCCAAGTATAATTGATTTTTAATGTGATTATGATATGAATTATGGATTACATGTCTTGAAAATTAAGTTGGTGTGTATGAATTTTGATTTGGGATTGTTAGTGAAAATTAGGAAAATTCTGAAATTTTGAGTAATTTTGGACTAGAAAAAAATGCCAAGTGGCAGGACAATTGATTTATGGTAGTAGAAATAAGTGATGAATGACAATAAAAATAATTGATATGTTATATTAGGATTTAATGACAAATGCCATGAAAAATTGGGAGACAATTGGAGATAAATGGACTAGTTAAATAAGAAAACCAAGTCAGACCCACAGAAAATGGACATGTGGCAAGTAACAAGCGTCACTTGCTAAAGCATGTCTTAACCCACAACATTCTCCTAAATGAAAGACTATCTTCATTTTTAATTGGCCTTTCACTATATTCATTATTCTCATCTCTTGGTTAAACTCTCTTCTTCATCTGCTTCAATCTTCTTCAACCACGATACTTATTTCTTATCCCATCAACATTGGATCTTGCTTTCACTCTTTCATTTGCTACTCCCATTTTTGTTGTCTTCTTCATATTTGTCACTAAAGACCTAAACCTACCACCTTTGGAATGATGATGATTGTGTGATATTGGGAAGCTAGGGTTAAGTGTGATTTGAAGATCTTCAAGCTAAAACAAGTAAGTAGCATATTATTCTTCATGATTTGTTGAATGAAACTTGTATGATGATAGTTATGGGTTAAATGATCATGAAATGGTGATGTGTATATATGTGTGAATCTTGAGTGATGAAATGAGCATAGAAATGTCTTGCTTTTACATATATGATGATCAATATTTCATAGTTGTTGTTGAGATGATTTTGAGTTAGAATGATCATTGAAATGATGTAGCAATTGTGCAGAAATTTGATAGATGAATGGATGGTTTTTATGTTCTGTTTTCTTGGTGTATTAACGTGGATCTCTTTGGGTGTTATAGAGGTGAACTAAAATAAGTCTAGAGTTAAAGAAAAGGAGTAAGGCGGTGTCTTGAAATGAGGTAAATTATAGTGATAAGTTAGAGATGAAATGAAGGTGTTAATGAAGTTAAAAATGTGCAGAAAGTTGATGATGAATGTGTACATGTATATGTTCTATTTTTGGGTTGATGATCAAACATAGATTTTGATTTGTTTATAAATGATATTGAGCTAAAATAAAAGTAAGAATAAAGGGAAAATTATGAGAAAATATGTTAGAAATGATAGACCAAGCATAAGAGATGATAGATGTAACTTGTAGTAGTTGAAAAGCTGGAAAATTGGTGAAAACTGTTGGGATTTTTTAGATGGAAGCATCCCATGATCGTGGGAATGCCTAAAGAGGGCAGAAAGTTTCTACCAATGAAACCCATGATTGTGGGAAGTTGTCCATGATTGTGGGAATAGTTTAAACATCAAATATGCTTCTTTTATGTGTGGTTTGAAGTAGAAATTGGTTAGGCACTTTCATGTGATGCATTTAGGCTTGAATGAAGCTTGAATTCAACCTAGAATGATGCTTGAATAAGTGATTAAATGAGTGATATCTTTAGGGTGATGATTGAAGATATAAATTAAGAGTGAATTGTTATATAACAAGTGTTCAAATATGGAATTTTGAGATGTTTGGAATGAAAGTAAATTTATGTTGGCTAATATGATTCAAATAAGATGAATGATGTGTATTAAGTAAAGATGAATGATAAATTGGATATTTTGTGATCTTATAATGCTTGAATAACCTTAGTAAATGATTGAATGATGAATAATGTTGTATAATTAAGGTGTAAACCTAAGTTTATTTTAGAAATATATGAGATATGATGTATGAATGATCGTAGAATGTGAATTAACGAAATATACTGGGATTGGCATTGAGCATGCTTATACATAACACATATACATATGTGTATGAATGATTAATAATGTGATTGTGCAAAGTAGTAATATGTAAATGTGTATGTGTTACATGATATAGAAGAGTAATTAGAGCGACCGCATCCAGACATTGTCAGGATATCGAGGTAATAAGCTATCTGGAGCATACTGTGAGTAACCTAAATGATCTCATATTGATTTATTATTTTGTTTAAATTCTGTATTGAATTCTTATGTGATGTGAATGTGATGATTCCAGATATTAAATTTCTAAGGCATTTGATGTATGAAAAAAATTGGAAGTGCTCATTATATGTGAATTTGACAGAATAAGTGATACTCAACTTAATTGTTTAATGCCAGACTAAGGTCCGATGATAAATGTGAATGTGAATGTGTAAACAGAGGAAAAGTGAATGATTGAAATTATAAGATGTGATGCGTTCCATTATATGAATGCATCATAAGATAAAGGTAGTTGTGATAGGAGTCGCTAGTGAAAAAGTGCTTAAAGCTCAGAATGTGGTAAGAGCCTCTGGCTCAATATGTATAATGAGCCTTGTATCCCCAACGGATAAGGGACAATTATTAATGAGCCCGGTATCCACATTGGATATAGGACAATGCAAAAGGCACTCGGTCATAACAACTTAATAATTGAAAGTGAGTCTCATGAGCATTACACATACAATTTGATATGCATTATATGAATGATTGAATTAGATTGTATGAATTGTTCTGAATGTGAATGTGAAATAGATGAAAAAAATTATTTTTGATGGAACATGATGATAAATGAAATGATGTGAATTAGGTGGTTATATGAATTGAATATGAATTGAATATGAATAAGTGAGCCATCGATGATGGGTAGCTCACTAAGTTCACAAAACTCACCAAAATTGCAGCGTTGACTTTCAAGTATGAGAGAGGTGACTTAGTACTAATATAATATAGAAGAAACCTAGTACTGCTTTCGGATAGAAGAAATTACTCAAAGATCAGTCAGCTGAGATTGAAAGATCTAGATAGAATTTGTTTTTGTATACTTCCTCATACATGTAGCTTATTTTGTAAACAGAATTGTGAACTCTGATTAGCTTTTGATATTGTATATATATGGATGATGTTGAAATGCTACAATGTACATTTTGTTTATGAAATGAAACGAGGAATTGGGTTATTAGATAGTGTGATATTCATATTTTAAATTATGATGCCATGAGATAAGTGAATATGATTGCTTTAGCGTACTACTTCCACCAGGCATGTGTTCCAATGTTTGATGGACGTACGGGCATGTCTCAGATGGGCGTGGGGTTCTACATTTATGGTGGGACAGAAAGTACTTTTATATTATTTGCACCTCAAACTCTTTCCAGGTAAGTTACGCTCCCGATGGATAGGTGCTTTTAAGGTTACCCAGGGATATCCCCATGGAGCAGTGGAGATTAGAAGTGCCTAGATAGGGAAAGAGTTTAAAGTCAATGGACATCGTCTCAAACCTTACTTTGAGGGATTTTAGATTCACAACGTGGAGGTGATGGAGATTGAAGCTCCAATATACATGGGTTAATATCAGTTGATAGGGGTTGAGCTTATGACCTTAACCAAGAGCTTGTTGGGAGGCACCCCAACCTTATCCTTTTATTTTAGTTCTTTGTTGTTTTAGTTTGCTTTCATTTGAGTACCTTATTTGCTTTTTGTCTATTTTATTTTTAGGAATGCAAGACCAGAGTTGTGAATCTCGCTTTCAAGTCATTGAGCCTTCTTTGATTCAGGGCTTCTGTTTTCTCCCCTTATGTTTTTATTGATTTTAGGACATTGGGGACAATGTCCCATTTAAGTATAGGGGTGGGGACAATTTAAAGCTTTTTTGCATTTTTGCACTTGAACTGGGATGAATGTTGAACCATGCCATTTTGTCATATTAGTTAGATTGAAAATTGAATTGTGTGCTTGAATTTGAATTAGGTAGCTTGAGTGGAAGGTAAATCATATGGATTGATTGAAGTAGTTAGTTGCATAAACTCAGTCAATAAGTTAATATTTGAGTGATTAGGTAGTGTATGAAATTTTGATGGATTTTCATATAAGAACATGTGAGGTTTCGAGCCTATATGATTGCATTTCATAGTCATTTTGTTTCTTTGTTGTGTGTGATGCTCCCCTAGGAAGATTACCTTCAGAACTTGCATTGAATTGGTTTGAAACTACAAGATTCATACTTTATGGAAATGATTAAGGCCTTCTTTGTTTTAAACACTTAGCTTAAATGATCCACCAACTCATTTTCCCCTTGTCAACCCCTTTGAGCCTTTAACCTCGTTTGTTTTTTAATTAATCACCTTACATTGAAATCTGCAAACCTATTAGCCTTAGCTTGTCATAAGTTTAATGACGTAATGAGTGAGCATTTGATATATATCATTTAGGGACTTTTGTTTTGTATTCAATTCTGAGATGTTTCGAGAGGCACTTTTACTTACGAATAGTGCTGCTATTATTTCCTTATTGCTTTAGTGTTTTTTAAAGGATTAAAAAAAGATGAAGAAAAAAGAGAAAAAAAGCAAAAAGAAAAAAAAGCATCTTTATTTTTGGCATTATTGATTAAAAGCGTCTTTGTTTCTGCTGTTGAAGGAAATATAGAGTAGCATTAGTTATTGATAAGTAGTTATGGTTTGTGGTATTTATATACATATCTTAGAATTTGGTTTGGTTGTCCCTTCTTACTTAGCACTTTGTTAATACTTGTGAGCTACCCTTTGACCCTTTTGCCTTACCTTAACCCAAACCCCATTACAACCCTAAGTAAAAGCCCTTTTTGATCTATGATGGCATGTAATCTATATGGTAGAGAATTGGTGAAATTGCAAGCCTATGGTAGTGTAGTCTCTTAGAGGGAATATTAAGTGAAACACTGACCTTAAATATTTGAGTGAAATGAGTGAACATCGTGAGGAAAATCCATTTTAGTTTTATTTTACCTTTGATCAATGGTGTCTACCTTTGACTTTGTTTATATGCATTGATGAAAAGATCATGATATATGTAATAGCTCAATACTTGAGGTTGTCGAAGTTGGAAGGATTACATATGCTCGATCTTCTTTGAAAATAAATTGATAGAATATCTTGGTTATTTTTAAATTGTTTGAAAACAAGTAATAGTTCAAGTGTGGGGGTATTTAATAGGATTGAATCATCTTATATTTTCTTATGCATTTCAATGTCTTTTTAATCCTATTGTTGTGTTTAAATACTCAATTTGTGTTCATCTTGTGTTTACATAGAGATTAAAGGAGTGAACATAAATATATGCTAAAAGGAAAAAGTTTGACAAAGTTTGGAGAGCCATCCATGGAGGAGAAATGATCAAGGGCATTCAGAGGAGAATCGGAGAAGATCTGGGAAATAACTCAGGGCCACGATCGTGCACTAAAGGCCACGATCGTGGGCTACGCACAGACAGATGCGGACGACCTTCCAAACTTAAATTTTTGAAGGGTTTTGTGGACTTTTGAGGTAGAGAAAAATCCTAGGTTTTACCCTAAAATGGAACATACTACATAAAGAAAGAGAAGAGGACCTAGAGGGAGGCTACATAATTTGCCACTTTTGGAAAAATTCAACAAGAGAGAAGAAGAAGAGAGAAGGAAGGAGCAGAGACGTTTTTTCTATTTTCTTTATGCTTAGCTAGTTTATTTCATTTTCAATGCTTTATGTTCATATGTCTTAATCTATTCATTCCATTATTTTAAAGCTTTCTTAGTGATAATCACGTTTTTGCATATGTTAGAATATTTAGAATGAATATTTAATGGATTTTATAGTTGAAACTCATGAATTTTGTAATGAACCTTTGTGATATATCAACGGATGTTTGTTCCTGCAAATTTCCAGTTTTAATCTTGGATGTTTGAATTTATTTATGTATTTTTGCAGATCTGAATTTATTGGGTATTTGAAGGTTTAATGGTTTATGTTATGGTTTTTGTTTTATTTGTGATGTTTTTGATTAATTTGTGCTCAATAGTTAGGATCTATGCATGTTCTTAGGTTTATAATCAATTAATTTGCGTTTGTGTGCAAGTTATGTGTGCTGGAATTTTCATTTTGATGCAATCAGTTTGTATTTTGTAATTTGGGTTATGATTAGTTATTTATTAACATAAAGAGTTTTGATTTCTATTAAGTTAGTGTTGAAGTTTGGTTTTTACTACTACGTTTATAATTTCCGGCCTTGGTTTTATTTGAGTAAGTATGAGTTTGTTTATTTAATGTCTATTTTGCTTGATATGAACATGTGTGGCTAGACAACTTAAGGGTTTAGAGATATTATAAGGGTGAAGGTATGAAAATTGTAAGAATGAAGTTAAACTTGTTTTGAATTGGTACTTGTTGGTCTAGGTCGGTTTGGGATTTAGGATAAATGTCATGAATTAGGAATTGCTTGTAGGCTTGATCAACCTTTAGTTAATCTTGTAATTTGAAGGATTTTAGTGTATATGGATCTTCTTTTGATGAGTGTCTTGAGAATCTTACCATGATCTTGGAACGATGCATAGAAACTAACCTTGTGTTGAAATGGGAAAAATGTCCTTTTATGGTGGATCAAGGTATAGTTTTAGGCTATGTTATTTTACTAGGGGTATTTAAATAGATAAATCTAAAGTTGATCTTATTTCTTCTTTACCTTACCCCTCTACTGTGAGGTAAGTGCATTCTTTTCTTAAGCATGTAGGTTTATATCAAAGGATCATTAAGGACTTTTTGAAGATAATCACACCACTATGCAAGCTTCTAGAACAAGATGTCTCCTTTGAGTTTGATGACAAGTGTTAGGAAGAATTCAACAAATGTAAAGAGCTTTTGACATCCCCACCGGTGATTTAACCACTAGATTAAAACCTCCCCTTCGAGATCATGTGTGATGCAAGCAATTATGCAATAAGGGAAGTTTTAAGATAAAGAGTAGTAAAAACTTTGCATGTCATCTACTATGTTTCCAAGACTCTAAACCCAACCCAACTGAATTATTTAATTACTGAAAAAAGAACTCTTATATGTGGTTTTTGCCTTGGAAAAATTTCAATCGTATTTACTTGGTGCTAAAGGAATTGTTTATTCTAACCATACAGCTTTACAATACTTGCTCACAAAGAAAGAAGCAAAACCGAGGATGATCAAATGGATTCTCCTCTTTCAGGAATTTGACTTAGAGATTAGAGATAAGAAGGGGGCAGAAAACGTGGTGGTAGATCATCTCATCTGTTTGATAAGGAAGAAGATGATATCCCTCTATGAGAAACCTTTCCAGATGAGCAATTATTTTCTGACGATGCGACACTACCATGGTATACAGACATTATCAATTTTTTATTTACTAAGGAATTACCTATTTGTCAAAGGCTCAAAAGGATAAGTTACAGAGTGAAGTGAAATATTACTTATAGGATGACCTGTATCTTTGGAGGCACTACACAAATCAAGTTATCAGGAGGTGTGTATAGGAAAATGAAACATCATCAATCTTATCCTTCTGCCATTCGTAGGCTTGTGGAGGAGTGAAAAGAACATATCATAAGGTTTTAAAGAGCGGCTTCTACTGGTTAACATTGTTCAAAGATGCATATACCTTCAGTAAATCCTGTCATAGATGCCAACGGTCAGGTAACCTATCCCACAAGGATCAATTATCACAAACTCCTATGCTTTTCTGTGAAATTTTTGATATTTGGGGCATTGACTTTATGGGACCTTTCCCTTCATCTTTTGGCTTTACTTATATATTGCTTGCAGTAGATTATGTGTCTAAATGGGTGGAAGCCGAAGCCACTAGGACTAATGATGAGAAGGTTGTTGCAGGTTTTGTTAAAGCTAACATCCTTTCTAGGTTTGGGATATCAAAAGCAATTGTTAGCGATGAATGAACCCACTTCTGCAATAGGGTGATGGAAGAAATGTTCAGAAAATATTACATCATGCACAAAGTTTCCACTTTTTATCATCTATAAACAAACGGGTAAGCTGAAGTCTCAAATTGAGAAATCAAATTAATCCTGGAGAAAACCGTGCAACCCAATAGGAAGGATTAAACTATAAGACTAGAAAATGACTTATAAAACACAAGACTAGTGTTTGGGAAGCCATGTCATCTTCTAATGGAACTACAACACAAGGTATATTGGGCTATCAGAAGATGCAACATGAATTTGGATAATGAGGGAGTGCATTGGAAGTTGCAGCTTTAAGAGTTGGAGGAGATGAGGAATGATTCCTACCAGAACGTAGTGCTATATATGGAGAAGATGAAGGCTTTTCGTGATAAGATGATTTGGAGGAAAAGATTCTAGGTGGGCCAGAAAGTCTTGTTATATCACTCAAAGCTCAAACTATTTCCAGGTAAGTTACGTTCCCATTGGGTTGGTCCGTTTGTTATCACTCATGTATTTCCTTTTGGTGTAGTCGAGATATAGAGTCTCAAAACTGACAAGACATTCAGAGTTAATGGTCATCGCTTAAAGACATATTATGAAGGCTTCTAAATGGAAGATTTGGAGGTGTTGATGTTGTAGGATGTGACTGGTGCCACTTGATCACGAAACAGGAGGTCGAGTCAATGACAATAAATGAACACGTTGCTTGGGAGGCAACCCAAAGGAAACTAACTTCTGTTATTTACATTTTCACATTTACTATTTCAGTAGACTGCTTCATTTCTTACATTTGATTTTACATTAAGCATAATGTAAGTTTTATGTGTAGGGGTAGGGTATATTAGTTTTTATCCATGTTTTTGAGCTTAATTGTAGCTTATGTGACTTGTTATGCAGTTTTCAAAATCAAACAAACAAAATAAAAATTTTCTTGCTTTCTATTGCTTTTAAGATTATTTAATCATAATTAGAGTGTGAATTGACTAAAAAATCAATGGCAACATTAGCATGTACTTTTTCTCATATGATTGGTAAATGTGCATTATTCTTAGAAGAGTGATGACTAGTGGCAGACAGAAACTAGTGTGGTTTTGAGCCATATTAGAATGACATATTCATATTAGTCTCACTATCTTTTCTTATGTGTGACCTTCATGACATATACATCCTTACTTTTTTTTAATTTTCTATTCAAGATCAATTTTTTATCACATGCATTTTTATGAAAACGATGAGGCATTGTTTGTTGATTACGAGCTGCATTAGTCAAATAGTCTATCCAAGTATATGAATTTTCCTTTTCTAACCCCCTTTGAGCTTTATTGCCTTGGTTTTTATATAAACCACATTACACACACTTAATCGAATGCCCTACCTAAGCCTTAAAGCTAGTGGAGCATTTGTTAATTCTTAATAAATGTGATTGTGCAAAAGCCTAAATGTAGGGGTATGCATATATGTGTGTTAGTTATATTTGTTAAAACTCCATTTTATGAATCTTATGTTGATGTAGCTTCTATCACTTGTATTTTTTTGAAAAAAAGAGAAAGAAAGAAAATAAAAAAGTGAGTTCGAATAAAAGTCTCAAGGAGGAAATACAATTGTTGTGAAAAGTTGTTAATAATAGTCTATCCTCCTTAAGTTGTATTGATTGGGTGTTTGAATATACTGCATATGAGGAGGATGTTGTTTTGGATGGAGCAGTTTTTTTTTCTTTTGTTCATATGGCTTATGGAGTGAGAGCTGAATTGAGTTATGAAACATAGTTATTGCATTCTTCTTGGCTAACGGTACCCAGTTTTGAATGAATGTTAACTTGTGCATTTGATCTCTCATTGAGTGTTACTTTTGCTTCACTAGCTTGATGGCTTTTATGCTACATCACCTAAAATACATCTCACCTTACCCTTACCCACATTACAACCTAGAAAAGTCCTTTGATTCATGATTATCTATGTGACTTTTAGTGGTGGAGAAATGAATGATATGTAGAGTTATGGATTGTTATGATTATGAATGGTGTTTAAGTGTACCCATGGAAATATCTTGTTTAAACACCTTTTGTCTAAGTTCTACCTCTAGATTACTCAATTTCTAAGGGTGATGAATGTTGATTGATCATAAGTAGAAGCTTTGAATGTTGAGTTATTGCTTTTAGTTTTAAAAGTCATTCATCTTTACTTATGGTTATCTATTTTTAGGAAATATGGAAAATGAATAAAATATTTGGTTTGTTATTTTGATTTTGACGATTTGCCAGAGGACGGTCAAAAGCTAAGTATGGGGAACTTGATATATATTTAAATGTTGATTCATATGATATACTACACTTAGCGACTAATTCCTTAGAAATGCCTAGGATACTTACTTTAGCTCATATTTGATCTTAGGTACAATTCGAAAGTAAAGAAGCTAAAGTGACTTGAAAGCATGTTCATTGAAGCCATCTTCTCAATTTCCATATTCAATTGGTTCATGGAGCATAAAAAAAAGAGGATTGAAAGAAGAAGAGGCAAGATAGAAATGTCAAGTGAAGAACAAAGAAAGGAGAAGTCTCATGACATATATTGTATGGGCGTGAGAAATTTCTCACACCTATGTAACACCTCTCATGGCTATGAATGATCTCTCACAGCTGTGAGAGGGCCATGTGCAATCGTAAGAAGGCCTTACATGGCCATACATGGTCATGCACGACTGTGAGGTATGTTCTCACACCCGTGAGAATTAACTTACGAGCATGGTTTTCACCTGGTATCTTATTAATTCCTAGTGTCCCTCGATTTAAACCTAAATTTTACTACATAAGGAAAAGTTTGTGATGGTAGAGGGGATATTAGGGATAGACATGGTCGAAAACATTTTTCTCTCATTTTCTCTTCGAGTTTTCTTTGTTCTTCAACATTTACAGTGGCAATGGAGAGGATGGCTGATGGTGAGTGCTTAAAGATGGTGATGGAAGGCTAACTTTCCAATGCTGGTTCAATGGGGATATCAAAACCAAATCACAATTAAGCTATTTTATTCTTTTAATGTTGTAATCTCTTTTCATATTGTTCTGTTGTTTGTGTTGATTGAGATGGGTTTTGGATAGATGATCTTAATATGTTATTTTGATTGTTCTAATTTGAGCCTATTGTTATAATGTTGAATGTAATATGTAATTATTATGTTTGATGTTTGTTAGTAGCCTCTAATGATCGTGAATCGTTAGGAACAACATAACTTAGGTTAGATAACCTAAACGTGTGAGGTTACTGCCTATATTGATCATTTTTCACTTCGTAAAGCTACTGTCAAATTGAATCTAGAGATCGTATCCTAGGTTATTCGATAGTTAGGTTTAATTAACAATTTATCTTAATTAAACACAATGTAAGGGAAAATCGAGATTATCAGAGCTTACTGTTAGTCTCAGATCAATAGTCAGAAGAGAGGCATAAAGACGTTAAATTGAAGGAACATGCTTGATCGTGTTAGCCGAGATTGACCCTAAAATCGAGCCTTCCTTATATTTAACATTTTAATCATTTTTGATCGCTTATTTTAATTTTTTTATATTTTAATTTTATTTTATTTTCTAAATTGCTAAAATTAAAAAAACCCCTTTTATACTTTCCTTGCATCAATTAATTTTGTTACGAAAATTAACTGAACATTTCCTGTGGATTTGGTCCCGACTCACCATAATTACAAATTTTAGTGTACAAAGTCAAGTAAATTTTACAGTACACTTGACACACACTGACAATTTCCTTTGAAGTGTTTTATCTTATATTTGTGTGAGCATTATATATCTGGTCAAAAGGTACCAAGATTCCTTTGTAAGTAATATACATATACATAGAGATGTATGGGAAACATGTATATTATTAGAATCTAAATTAATTGATTCACA
>JANQAP020000384.1:174654-185330 GCA_026874005.2 Erythroxylum coriaceum
TCAAAAGAAAAAATCATGTAGATGTTGGCTTTGTAAAGAAGAAGGTCATTATGCAAATAATTGTCCTCAGAAACAAAGTAAAAATCCAAAATATCAAACAAAAGTAAATATTTTAAATTCAGCTTTTGAACATCAATTAGAACCTATTGAATCAGATTATGATACAAATTCAACAATTTCTTCTTTATATGAATATGAATCACAAAGTCAATCCTCCGAATCCACAATTGAATCCCAATACAACTTTTATTCAAGTAATAATTCAGAATAAAAAAGTAAATGCATATATAGATACAGGAGCAACTATTTGTATTGCTTCTAAAACCTTATTAAATACATGGAAAAAATTGGAAAAACCTTTACAAATAAGAATAGCAGATGGCAGTTTTAAATATATATGGTATGTTAGTTATTATAATAATATTATTATTGAAAATTATACTTTTGCAGTTCCTTCAATCTATCAACAAGAATCAGGCTTACACACACAGATGGCCACAAAAATTTTTTCATATATCAATATATACGTGGCTATTAAATTTTCCTACATATATACATATGTGCCTACTAAACTTTTTTTGGTATATGTATACACATGGCAACAAAACATTTTTCTATACATATATACACACATGGTCACTAAACTTTTTTCTTATATGTATATAAATACACAAATGATTACCAAACTTGTTTTCTATATATATATATATATATATAAACATATGGCAACCAAATTTTTTTCTTATAAATAAATAAATATATATGTATATACACGACCACGTAACTTTTTTCCTATAGATGTGTGCACCCTTAATTACAAACTTTTTTCTTATATATATACACAGATGACCACAAAAAAATCTTATAAATATACACATGGTCTCAAATTTTTTTCGTATACATATATATATAGACATATGTGGTCACCAAACTTCTTTTACATACACACACATATCAACCAAACTTTTTTTCTGTATATACACACATATGTCCACTAAATTTTTTTCCTATATATATATATATATATAAAACATTGCTATACACACGTATTGACCCTTTAGAGAATGAAGAAAAGGAAAAAGAAAATAAAAGAACAAGGCGAAAAGCCAACTTGATTAGGCTGTATTAATTTTGAGATTATCGAGTTTAATTTGAATCCTCTCATATATGGTTGAAGGTCGATTGAGGGTTTTAATAGGTTGTTCAAATTTCTTTTGAATTTTAATCTCTTAATGTTTGATTCAATTGAACTTGATTCAATTTATTTTCTAACTATGTTTATTGTGATAACTCTCTCTGACCAAAGATCTTAAATTTTCATTATTAGACATTAAAATTTTTTGTCGAATTCAACTAACTTATTGATGAGTGTTGTTTATCGGATTGACAATGATTTATAGAGCGAGGAAAAAAGTAAACTAAAGGTAGCAAAGACATGAAATAGGTGACGAGCTAATGAGAAGGAAATGAACAAATGATAGATAAGAAGAGAGTCACAAAAGCAAAAGAAGGTTAAAATAAAATAAACAAATTTAAAAATTAGAGTTATCAAATTTCAAATTTTGGAATAAATTGTAAAATTAGGGTCATAACTTAATTCAAAATTTAAAAGTTAATGAAAAACTGTAAGTTGTAATGGTGTCACAAACTTTCAAAATTTTTCGCTTTCATTTTTAGCACAAACAAAAATCAGAAAGATTAAACATATCAAAATAAATCAACACCGAAATTTGTTAACACAGTTCGGCACACCTTGCCTACGTCTGCAGGGCCCTCACCTTGCTTAATACTTTTACTAATAACAATAGTTTTTATACAAGACTTTACTGAGTCGATACCACTCAACCCTTGACACTATCCCTCATCCTCACAACTCGTGAAAGCATTTTACATCCAATAATACGATCGCCTCCTACTAACCTGAACAGAAGATTTTCTCAAACAATGTTCAATGATAAAGAAACAAAATAAACAATTCAAGTGATTAAACAAAATTTAAAATAAATGAAAACACTTAAGATAAAAAGCAACTCCCTTAAATATGTCGCTTTATCAACAAAAGAACGGGAAGTTGTCAACTAAGAAATCTGCTATGAATCTTCGATATAATCATTAAAACACCCCATGCACAATAACCATAAAACATCTCAAATCAACAAATATTTTGTCACCGAAATGTTAACCCAATAAAGCTGCAATAATCATGACAACTGTTGAAGTTTTCGCACCAAACCAACAACGAAGACAACAGCTATAAAGTTACAAAAATTTCTGAAATTTTTGCACACTAACACTAAAAACAACAACCACAAAATTACCCAAGACAACTCTCAATTGTTGTTTAAGGATGGAAGAATACTCAGTTGCAGAAAATCACATAATCAACCCAAAACACAGCACCGACTCACAATTAATTTCGTTTCTTACTACCAATCACCGTAGCCCATATGAAACGATCCCATCAAAGAACAAAGATGTGGGTTGCATAAAACTACTTAATTGAAAGTAAGCCACATCCCAACCTATACGACAATCATCTCTATTCTTCAATAATCTATTTTCGGCAATCATCAAGAGAGAACCATGATAGTACACCATCGTAGGCACATCCAAGAACAAGCTTATCTCATCATACAAGAAGTCTTCATATCTCCATATCTTTAACAAGATTTTGTCTTTATTTAAGTCAAATATAATATGTCTTCTAGTTTATTTTGATTTGAATTCGAAAACTTTCAGCATTTTAGAAATTTAATTATCAAAAATATCAAAATTAAATAGTGAGATATATAACATATTTTTTAACAATTAAAAAATCAAATTAAACCAAATCCTTAGATGTCCTAACGAATGTTGAGAACTTGACTTTTTTTACCGTTTGAGGACCACTTGGTCTTTCCTTTCTCCCTGTGTAATAAACATTAATTATTCTGCCTAGCATTTCTTTATATATCGTCCAGTGTCTACGACAAAATAAAATGAATACGTTCTGCGGGTGAGTAATTGGAGGGTTTCGGGCTTTGGGTTTCGACGGAGGCTAAGTAATGCTTTTTTTTTTCTTTTCCGATACATTAACTTATAATAAATTGCTAAAAGGAAGAAGAAAAGAATAACAAAGGAATGAATGAACCCTCAGATATCTTCATCGCTTCAATCTTTATCACTTTATTCTGTCTTTGCCTTGTCTTTCCTATTTCTTCTTTTTTTTTTAAATCCTTTCTAGTTTTCATTGACAATGCAAGTTGAAAAACCCGAAAAAAGAAAAAAAGTGTTTAGCTTTCCTTTTCTGAGTCTCTTTTCCTTTCTTTCTTCTATTACTGTGCGTAGCATTTCTGTTTACTTCTATAATCTACCTTTTGTTAAGAGTTTGAGAGACAGTTGTTGTGAGAGTGAAAACCATATGTTTTCTGGGTTTTGGCGGGGAGGGTACAAGACAGGTAAAGCCGCTATTCCATTGTTGAACTGTTAATTGAGCCTGATCTACTATAATTATAATTTATGGGGTGAAAAGTGCTGAAGAAATGTGGCAAGTTGCTTTCAGGACCAAAGCAGCGAGTCTGGCAAGCAAGCAGGACGATAAATCAGCCACTGCAAAATACTAGTCGGCTGCGACTCACTGTTTCAGTACATTTTCCTTCTTCTACAAATACTAGTGTTGCTGTAGTAGTAACCAAAGTCAGCAACACTGCAAAGTCAAAGTCTTGGAATGGGGTCGGAGCAGAACAGATTCCCTCAACAGGAACGGGTATATCTCTTATCCCCTTCTCATTCAGGCGCTTTTTTGGGCCAGATCTGGATCTGCGGATTTGTTTTTTCTTTCGTTTTCATATTTCGAATTTACTTGTTTTGATCATTGATACTAGTCCTTCAGATCTGTGCATTACGTAAATTTCCTATTAATCTCCATGCACGACAGTTCCTTCGTCAATTTTCTTTTCGCCTTTTTCTTTTTGGGTTTAAGAGAAACAAGAATGAAACCTTCGAAAACAAATGGGAATTGGAGAAATCTTCTTATGTGTTTATATAGTCTGATCGGATCGGATGAATTTACGAGTTGGGTTTTATTCAGTGTTGCCTTAGAACGACGTTCTTAAATCATTGAAATCTCTTTATACTTGGGTCTTTCTGTTTTTGACTTTTCAGAATCAACATACTGTAATTTATAATTTCATTCTTCTCTGCTTGAACAAATGTGTGAGAGGCTTTGTTTCGACCCCTAGTTTCCTTCATCTCAATCTCACTAAAGCTATTTACTTTGATGAGGTATGAGTTAATGTTTAGGCTCAATTAGTACATAGATATTTGGCAGGTATCAAACAGAATGGTCCTGTATGTTTATTTGTGAATAGCATACTGTCTATCGTCACAGAATGTATTTCGTTGTGGATAACGGTTGAAATGTATATGCAAAAACATTTGACGGGTTGAATTAACATAGAAAAAATATCTTCGGAAGGAAAAAAGAACATTGCTCCTAATCAGTTTCAAGAATTGGAGAATTACGAAATCCTGAAAGCCAGTTTTAAAGGTGTTTTTTAGTTGTCTCAGGTTAATTATTTTGAAACAAATGAAACGCAATGTTTTGATGTGTTTGCTTAAGTGATATACAAATATGGAATGCAGAAAATTTTCATTTCATCAGTTGAGCCTTCAGTAGCGTATTTGTCTTGATTGCAATGAGTTAATACTGCGAGTTGATGAGATTTGTTCACAATCTTTCCCTTTAGATGCATGTGTTCCTCCATGCTAGTGCATATTTCGTTGGTTGCATGTATATTGGAGGACGTACATATAAACTACGTTTTTCCTTCCATGCATGCATTTATTCCTTGGTGGAAGCATATATGTTAACTATGGTTTTCCTTCCATATTTTGTCAACTTATGCACATTTACCCTTGAAAGTTGGACGTATAGGGATACTTGCCCATTAATTATGTGGCTCAAGTTTAGCTTGTCTATGTGGGATTCATGTCTTAAAAACTATCTTGGGAGTTATATGTCTTTTTGATCGCTTGTGGGATTCATGCAATACTTTTCCACTTCTGCTTCAGTTTCAATTCTGTTTCTTGTTGTGATTGTGGGGTCTAATCATAGTGCTTTTTGTATTGGCAGCGAAAAAGATGGGGAGGATGTTTGGGTGCATTTTCTTGTTTTGGTGCTCAAAAAGGAGGGAAGCGTGTTGTGCCGGCATCTCGCTTTCCTGATACCAATTCATTAACGTCTCAGCCAAATGGACCTCAGGTGGTTGCTCTGTCTAACCAAGCTACGACTCTTGTTCCATCACTTCTGGCTCCACCTTCTTCTCCAGCATCATTTACAAATTCTGCTCTCCCTTCCACAGTACAATCACCCACTTGCTTCTTGTCATTGTCTGCCAACTCACCTGAGGGGCCTTCTTCTACAATGTTTGCCACTGGGCCTTACGCCCATGAGACACAACTGGTTTCTCCTCCTGTTTTCTCCACCTTCACTACTGAGCCATCTACTGCTCCCATTACGCCCCCCCCTGAGTTGGCTCAGTTGACCAGCCCTTCTTCCCCAGATGTGCCATTTGCTCAATTCCTCACATCCTCTTTGGATCTCAAAAGCACTGAAAAGTCTAATTGTATGGCTGCAAATGATCTTCAAGCAACATATTCTCTTTATCCCGGAAGCCCTGCCAGCAGTCTCAGATCACCAATTTCTAGGACCTCAGGTGACTACTTATTGTCATCCTTTCCTGAACGAGAGTTTCACCATCAATGGGATCCTTCAGTTTCTCCTTATGGTAGTAAGTATTCAAGGAGTCACTCTGGTAGGCTTTCTGGACATGAAGCAACTGGTGCTCCCATGATATCTCATGATTCAAATTTCTTCTGCCCTGCTACATTTGCACAATTCTATCTGGACCATAACCCACCATTTCCTCATACTGGCGGCCGGTTAAGTGTATCCAAGGATTCAGATTCTTATTCTGCTAATGGAAATGCGCATCAGAACAGACACAACAGAAGTCCAAAGCAAGATGTAGAGGAAATGGAAGCTTATAGAGCCTCCTTTGGTTTTAGTGCTGATGAGATTATCACTACTCCTCAATATGTAGAGATCTCTGATATAATGGAGGAGTCGTTTACAATGACTCCTTTCGCTTCAAATAAAACAGCTGTTGAAGACATTATGGAAGCCGGGCCACCAAACAAGGATCAAAAAACTCAAAAAATGGACACAAACTTGATGAGTCAAAATAGTCTTCAATTCAAGTCGGATCTTCTTGACGAAGGTCTATGCTTTGAAATGCCAGACTCATGCAATGCATATGAAGGTGACATCTGACACTTTGTCCATATGAGCCTTTCTGTTGTTTATTGTTTGGTAATATCTCTGAAGCAAAAGCGAAATTTAAATATATGATATATCTTTTGGTAAAGAGATCCCAAGATAAATTTGGTGAGCGGCGTTCTTCTCTCTTTTTATGGTGTGTCCTGTGGGAATCAACGGTCCTCCCCAAAATGAAATGACTGGTAGTATCCCAAGCCTCCCACAAAGCTTAGGTGTCCTGATGTTGCAGTGCTGTGCTATGTTTTTTTTTTTTGGAATAATTAATTACTAACTAACCCTAAAAACCACTCTCTCATTGGAGGACTTATTTTGTATGTAATTCAGATCCCAAATCAAGGAGGCATCCTGAAAGTATCTCTGGATCAAACACTCCGACTTACCGTGTTGTGACTGATGACGATGATATATTCTCAAAAGTTTCATCCTCCAAAATTGACAGGAAATATCATGTGGGATTGTCAAGCTCGGATGCTGAAATTGACTATACAGGAGAGGAAAAAGTCTGAGATAAGACAAAGGAGATTTTGTATGACGTAGGGGGAGAGCGCTGCTTCTCGTGTGTATTAAGTTGCAGTTTTCTTTGTTCGTAGTGGTAGCTGGAAGGGAAGGATCTAACTTACGATCTAACCGATTCTCCTCTGTCTTCTTCCCTCCTATCCTTACCCAAATATCACCGACTGACGAGTGTATAACGTATGTGCCTAACTTCTCTATGAAGTAATAAATATACGTGTGGGGTATTTCTCGTGTACAGACTCTGCTCGAGGAGGTGGCAGTCTCCATTTCTTGTAAACACTAAGGAATTTTAATAGGATATCATAGTATAATACTACAGGTTGCATAAGAATGTTCTGTATCTCTCAAAGAACTTCATTCAATTAGAAATTTATCTCAAATGCGAAGAAATAGAGACTAAAACCTTAATGCTTCCAAAGAGCAGATCTTCCCTGACATTCGAATATACGATACGGAGGCCAAAAATGACATGAGGAGGAGAGGGAGGAACTTACTACAGGTCTCGGCCCTGACTGAAATTAATATGAAGTGTTTGAAAAGGAATCTCTGGAAGGATTTAAGAAACGTCTCCACATCGTCCCGACGTCTCGTTGATGGTAAGAAAGGGGCTGGTATGCTTTACTTGTACTGGTGGTTTGTGATTTTTCCAATTAAAAAGATCCAAATAAAACCAAAATCAAGATTTTGACATGCGCAAGGCCACGTGTTCAAATGCATTAGGGGCCTACCTTTAATGCATTTGAAGATCATTTTTTTTATTCAGAAGAATAGTAAATTTTTTGTTTTGAAGAAGAAATGGTTAATGTTAACTAATAAATAACTTTTTTTATTAACTATATTACTTAGAAAGTTAATGTTAATTTTAATCTTGGAAGTTAAATAGCTTTTTTTATTAACTATACAACTTTAACTTATTATATTTATAAATATTTTTGAAACATTCGAGTATATTACTTATACTCTAGTTTTTTTATTTTCATTAATATATGAATCTAAGATATTTCAACTCAAAAATTGGTGGTAAAATTAACTTATTAAATATTTAAACATATTATAATTAATTTATAATTTCTCATTAATGTGGACATTATATTAGCATTTTAAATCAAAACATAATATTAAATGATATTGTGTTTTTCCTTTTTTATTTTTAAATTACTTATTATTTATAAAAATATAATTAAACATTAATAAATAATTTAATTTTTGTATTTGTAATTGTAATTTTCATTATACTTTGCCACATGTAATAATTATTGAATTTGTGTTCTTGTAGAAATTCACGTAAGTTTAATTATAATTTAACTAACTCAATTTAAAGACTATATAAATGGTTTCATTTATTATAAAAATTTGTATAATTCTATTAAACATATTGTGATAATTAAATACTAATAAAAAATATTTGATAATTAAATAAGACCGTAAATATTTGGATGTGTTAGATTGGTTTTTTATGAATAAGTTAGTAGCATTAGATTACTATATTTACCATTATGCTAATTCCTATAAAAGGAATTTTTTTATTAAAAGATCACTAATATTAATTAAATTCAAAAGTTATTAGAAATATTTTATTTAATAATTTATACTTTTATCATAATATTTGTAAAATATTATTAACTGATGTTATGATCATTTAAAATTTTTGTTGCGTATATAAATTTATAAATTGAATTACTTATATATGAATATTAAAATTTAATAATAAAAATATCTTTTTAAGATTTACATATTTGAATATTGTAATTTTTTTAGCCTTTTTTTTTAATTCGCGCCTATAATGCTTTAGGATGTGCTTGTGATAAATGCAACAGCAACTGCTACTACAATGAGAAGATACGTTGCTTCTGAGGTTAGTGCTCGGGAAGAGCCTCTCGGCTCCCGGATTGCCTTTGGATCCTGTGCCAACCAAAGTGCTCCTCAGGTCAATCCTTTTGTTTTTACCTTGTTTCCGTGATTCTTTTGTATTATCAATCTAATCAAAATTTGTTTACAGTTGCAATGTCCAACTTCTATTGTTTTAACTCCGAGTTAGAGAGGTATTGTGAGCGTGATTCTTTTGTGCGGTGCAGCCCATCTGGAATGCTATTATTGAGTTTGATCCCCACGTATTTATTTGGCTGGGTGATAACATTTATGGCGATAATAGGCGCCCTTTCAAATTGTTCGGAAAGGAGAGGACATTTGGACCCTGGAAGAATACACCCAGGTTTTTTCCTTCATCTCAGCACGAAATGGAGTCCAGATACAAGAAAGCTAAAGATATTCCTTGTTATTCCCGTCTTCGACAGACAACTAAGGTATTTCCCTCGTGAAATACGCCTACATATTTGAGTAAAAGCTTGTACTAATTTCTTTTTGAATCCTATGTTGTCTTTGCGTTGCAAACTAGTTCGCCTGTTCCTCATCAAATCTTTTTTATACAACATATTTGCATTTCATTTTTAAATATTAAGCATTTTGACAAACCTGAGTTCAATTTACTATTCTAAAAATATGCATCCAATATCATTTCTTAGCTGCGGGAATAAAATGCACGAATTGAAAAATGACTCTCATAAGAATGTATTGATATCTGGTCAATAATGTTTGATTTTGCAATTCTCTTACTTGGACAAAAGTTCATAATCCCACCAAGTATTTGCCCAATGTCCCAGCAAGTGAAGCCTAGCTTTACCATATGCAGTTGACGCCGTGCCTGTTGCAATGTAACTTACATGGTATAATGCCTTCATCTGCCACGATTTGTCTAAATTTGGCCAAGTAATAATTGATGTGTTGTAGGTGGTTCGCACATGGGACGACCATGATTACGGATTAAATGATGCAGGGAAAGAATTTGGTGGGAAAGTTACTAACCAAAGGCTTCTTCTTGATTTTCTCGATGAACCTCAAGATACTCTACGGTAAGGAACTGATTTGCCAAGGTTTCTCATTAATTTCAGAATATTTTCTGTATATTTCATTGTTAGTTCCAGTTACTTATGGTTAAGAAAATATATGCCAAATAAACGTAAGTGCAACAATCATTTGAAACTGACGAGTGTTTATCATGCTTGAACAATCAATTTAATCATCATGGTTTCTAAATTTTAGGCGCAAACAGGATGGTGTATATACATCATATGTTTTTGGTCCTGCGGGCAGACAAATTTAGGTATGACAGAAAAGCTGAGCTGAATTTCATTGATGGCTTATCATAAGAGTTTAATTTGCCTCTGGGTTGTAGTTATGAGTCCATTCCTTTGTAGATGTTGTGACGATCTACTGATATGGCACTCTATGAGCTTCAAATTCATTAGCCTCTGTAATAAAAGGGCAAGTCCTTTGACAGTATGCATGACCATTGAACATCCCTTTTACAACTTATTCAGGTTATCCCATTAGACACAAGATATAACAGAGATCCTTCGCGTAGTGATGGAAGTATCCTTGGGAGATCTCAGTGGACATGGTTGGAAAGAGAATTAAATGGACCAGAATCGACCATTACCATAATTGGATCTTCTGTTCAGGTATAAGGACATTAATTTGTTTCTGTCAGAGATTTGCATTTCGTACCGTTCCGGCCGGTACCGGCCGGAAGGTACCGTACCGGTCGGAAACCGGTACGAAATGCTAAGCGTCGGTACCGGCCGCAAATACCGGCCGGTACCGGCGTATTCCGGTAGGTACCGGCCGGAATCATTAATTCCGGCCGGTACCGTAAGTTCCGGAAATTGCAAGGACTATTTTGCAATTTCCGGAACTTAAACCTAATTACCCGACCCCCCCCCTCGACTCTCACTCTGTCACTCTCCCTCCCCTCTCTCTCTCTCGCTTGCCGCCGTCTACTCCT
>JANQAP020000388.1:5543-23555 GCA_026874005.2 Erythroxylum coriaceum
AGGAAGGAGCAACTTGGAGGGTGAACTAAAGATCAAAGAGGAGAAGAAATGAGGAGTGCATCTGTGACAAATTCCCATGTTTGTGGGAATCATGCAAATTCCCACGTCACATGAGAATTACAGAAGAAAATGAGAGATGTGTCTGTGACAAATTCCCACACTCATGGGAATCATGCAAATTCTCACGAACGTGGGAGTTACAATTTGACGCAATCTGTAAGGCTTTATTAAACTTAGGTTTTTGGACTATAAAAAGAGAATTAAGCCTCCATCTTCAAGGGGGATGACACTGACCTATAGAAACACCATCCTTGAGTGAAGAACACATGTTTGGAGCATTGACGAAGGATTGAAGATAAGGATAATCATCAAGATTGGGAAAAATAACATATCAACACTAAAATTCCATATTTTGGCAAAGAAGAGGAATCTTTCTATTCAATTTTTGTCATTTTAATCTCTTCTATTCTTTGTAAAAATGGATTATTTGAATGTTGATGATGTTATGGAAACCATGTTGGGCTAATTTTATTTTAGGGATTGTTTTTAGAACTATTATGTTGAACTCCTATTTTATTGAATTGAATGCAATTGTCTTTGTTGATTGTTGTTTTTAATTATCATCTTGCAACAAATCGAGAGAGTAAGTGAGATGAAATTCATGTAGGATTGTACAATAAGAGTTAATGACCTATGGACTAGCAATTATCACATTAATTGAATAGTTAGAAGAGAGATCTTGACTAGTTAATTGATCACCCATAGGATAGTTTGATAACTAATTGAATCGGTAGAGTCAATGGGTAGGTTAAGAGATCGTCCAATTGATTCCCATAAATTCGCTTAGGGATAAATAGTTACACCTTGAGAGAGGGTAATTAGTACATTTGGAAATCTAGGGTGAATCATAATTCAATTGATAAAATAGGAGGGAGACAAAATAGGGAAAAAAGTAATCTCTAGTATTTAGATTCTTGAATTCAGATTTTCTGTAATTTCGGTATTGTCCATTGTTTACATTAGTCTTTTAATTTTAATTTAATTTTCCATATTATTTGCATTTCATAATTTAGTTTCTTAAACAAAGTTGTGTCTAAATTAAGCGGCGTGTAGGCATCAATCCCTGTGGGATCGATATCCGCTCTTTTTACTATAAGTCACGTCCCGTTCACTTGCGATTTTTTAGCGTAAAATAAATAGATAGGTTTTACCATCAACAAGTATTAGTCACATAGGCTAAATAAACCTCATATCCACTTTGAATTAGTTTAAAAGCACTCATTGATGAAATCAATCTGGCTGGCACCGCTTGATTAATAACTCGAAATATTACCCTTGGTTGAGTAGGAGATTCAAGTATAACTTCCTTAGTGTAACAATTCATGCCTAAAATAAGGTCTATCTCTTTCAACTCCAGCACTATCAAATCGACTTTCAACTCAGCCTAGTCAACCCAAATAATACATCCTTTACACACTTCTCCAACCACTGTAGTAGTACCTACTAGAGTTCTCACCTCTAAGACAAATTTCAACATTTCTCTCTCACAATGCAATTTAGATGCCAAATGTGGGGTAATGAATGAATGCAAATTAAAGACATGTAACACATCTATAACAACATCTGGGAAATTATACGCTTCCTGTCTCGTAATAGCAAAGATCTTAGCCTGGGATTGTGGTTAGTTACTCCGTACCTTAGTCCTAACACTAGGACCTGCTAAATTAGCTTTGCCCCTACCTCTGCCTCTCTGTCCTACTTCACTGGCTCTACTTTGTTGAACAATTATCTCCGTCACTGATCCTCCTCTCACTCTAGACTGTGCTCCTAAAGTTACTGGACAGTCTCTAATCTGATGCTCTAAGGAGCCATAGCAAACAAGCTCCCGATACTCTCCAACATACTCCACCATGGTTTTTTCCACAGTATTCACAATTGGAAATCTGTTATGTTTGTCTACCATAAGTCTGTCCTCCAGATGCCAAACCTCTATCACCAGAATGAGCAGAACCACCTCTTGGTCTAAACCCTGACTGCCTCGATCTCGACTATGATTGCAATGATCTATTCTGGAACTTACTAAATTTCCTGCCAGAGTGAGCTTCAAGCTTATCATGCCTCTTAGACCTGAACTCTTGTCTGTACTCTCCTTGTTCATCCTTCAGTAACTGCTCAATTTGAATCGAAGCAGCTCGCAACTCAGTAAAACTATTCAGATTCATAATAGCCAATCTTTTCCTAATCTCTATGTTCAATCCATCTTCAAAACGCCTACATGTATCCTCCTTAGTCAGGATCAGAGCAGTAGCATACCCCAATAGTTTATTGAACCGTACCTCATACTCATCTAATAGTTTATTGAACCGTACCTTATACTTAGTTACCGTGAGTTTTCCCTATTTTAGATCAAGGAACTCTTTCATCTTCCTATCCAAACAAATCTTTGGCATATAATTATCCTTAAAGACCTTTAGGAAGTCCCCCTATGTCAGTCCACAAGGTCGGGCAGAACTATCTAGAATTGCCTTCCGCCACTGCTAGACTGGACCTTGTAGTAATGAGACTGCGTAGTCAAACCTCTCATCAGACTCATAGTCTATTTGATCAAATACCCTCTCTGTTCTTCCCAACCAACATTCTATCTCGACAGGGTCTATACTTCCATTGAAGTCTTCAGCCCCCTACTTCCTAAGTTTATCATACCTCCTTTCTCTCCTCTCAAAAACTCTCTGAGGCATTTGTTCATATTGGGGTATAGGGGACTCTCTATTGGCTCCTATTGACTCAAGATCAGCTGATTCTGCAACACGGTCTCCTATAGCAGATGACCTATAACAAACAATAATAATGATCACTATATGGGTCTCTTTCTATATTCCATATTGAGGTGCTCATACCCTAAGGATGCCAAACTATGTTCTGATACCAAAACTGTAACATACCACTCCTACAAAGCATATGCCCGACCATACTAGAGGATATTCAGAAACATACTCTATAAAAATGGTACATTAAGACAATCAAACTAACTCATTAAAGGCATCAAACATATCATAAGCATTCTAAGTGTTCAATTCTTCCCATTTCATTCACAAACATAAAAGTCGCATGTAACATTACAATCAAAATCCATATATATACATTACACAACATTTTTAAGAGTTCACTCTCAATACCAAAAATATAACATAAAATGGGATGCTAATACATAAGACTCTAACTAGACTTCTCAAATTTAGCTGATCAGACCTTTAAGTCATTCTCGTCCCCAAAAGGTAAGCACTAGACTTCTACTATAACACTTAAGTAGTTAGAACTCCCTTGATCCTGAAAAACAGCATCACAATTTTGATGAATTTGCAAACTTGGTAAGTGAACCATCATCGATGTTTTCACTTAAGTCAGATCACAAAAACAAGATATAACCCAATTCAACAAGTATATCATATCATCCAGCATTAAATACCACATCACATTTCATCATACTTCAACAAGTACATCAGATAAGCTAGCATTCTATATTACAACACATCTTCCATTTACTTTAACTGTAATTCACTACTTCAAAACAATTCAATAATTCATTTTAATTCAATCATATGATATATATGTAGGAATGTATATGCAAATTCACATATGTCTCCATTTTCTTTTTTGTTTTGTTGTGACCAAGTGCCTATCAACTTAATTTACTGTCTCATATCCATTGCAGACACCAAGATCATTTCTGACCCGTATCCATTATGGATACCAAGTCCATGTCATCTGAGCCTGAGGTTCTTTTATCATAATCCTGAGCTTAAAGCTCTTTTCCCACTTTGGTCACTCTAATCACAACTCCTTTATCTGATCTTGCATTTCAATGTGATGAGATGAATCATTTCACATGCCTGCTTTCATTTCAGTATACTCATGCCTTATCTCAAGCTCCTTGGAACTAAGTCCAATAATTATCAATCAATTATACACACATTTCAGGTTAAACATTCAATTCATATAGAAGCACATAAAATTGAGTTTATACATCTAAGTTAACTCACAGTACACTCAAAAAAAGTTGTTACCTCGATGTTTCGGTAATGTCTGGATGTTGACGATCACCTTGCGCATCTATCCTCATGCAATGCACACATAGTTCATAAATCACTAATTTGTTTGATCATATGAATATACAATCATGCACATGGATATGTGTTATGTTTCAATGCATGCTCAATTGAATTTTTGGGTATGTATTCTTATACAAATATTTTGACCATTCAAACATTATAGCTTGATTTAGTCCAAATTCGTCAATCATACATTCACTAAACTTTTCTAGTAATATATAATCATAAAATTTCTCAATTCTCATTCATCCATACCTAATATACATTACTCAAATCCTTATAATCATGTTTGCATTCATGAGAATACCTTTATTCCTTCATCACATCATAATTTCTAGATTAGGTTACATTGATACCAAAACAATACATTCTTTAAGTTTTGACGTCAATTAATAACCTAAACTTATCAAGCTCTTTAACCAATTAGTCAAGCAACAATCTAGGTTCATTCTAAGCCTTAATCAAGTCCAAATACACCTATTTAGAGTGACTTTTCCTCAGATGGTTCAATATGTATACAAAATAGAAATTTTCAATCCAGAATTAGGATCACGATCGTGGGGGACCTTTGCACGATCGTGACAGAAGCTAGTGTAATAGGCCACGATTGTGCACTGAAGGCCACGATCTTACACAGACTCTCTTCCTCAATTTTCCACGAATTTCACATACTATAAGACATTACTACCACTTGAATTTTTTCCAGAATTCATGTCCTATAAAGCTACTTCTTTTCATACTAGTCTAGCTTCCATATTGGTTACATTAAATCCCATAAAATCTACTCATTTGTTTCACTACCATTCACTTTATACCATCATACATGTAGTACCCCACTACCTTAGGTACATACTGGAACACTCGGAGGATAATCTAGTATATAACCTATGATAATGACGCGCTAGAGTAGTCACTATAATCACTTAACATGGCATCGTCATTCTTTATTCTCTTATAAGACATCATAAAGAAAGTCACAATATTTCAAAGCCAAAATTTCCCCATTTCATTTTATAAATCCGAACGTATTTACATTGTAGCTTTTAAACACCCATACATGTATATCATCATATCCTAATACAAAATATGCTACATGAAAGAGGAAATTACACAAAAAGTCTATCTAATCTTTCCAATCCTAGTTGACCGACCTTTGAACCATTTCTTCTTCTTCCCAAAAGTACAAGACTATACTTCTTGTAGCATCTCTCAGTAACTAAAGTCTTCTCTCTCGGTCCTAAAAATTAACATTGCAATTTTGGTGAGTTTTGCAAACTCAATGAAGTAACCATCATCAATGGTTTACTCAATTCATGCAACACATCACACATGTAACATATATTTCACATCTTTGCATTTTTGCATAATTATCACATATCACCTTCTCATTTAAAGGTAAGACAACATACATTTCAATCAGTCAACATACGTATAACAATGTATATGAAATGCTCATGTGACTCTTTTCTAATTATTACGTTGTTGTAACCGAGTGCCTAAACTATCTCGTATCCATTGTGAATATCGAGCTCATTTTGTACTGTCCCTTATCCGTTGGGGATACATGGCTCATTTTATATAGTGAGCCTTTGGCTCATAATCACATTTGGAGGTTCAAGCTCATTTTCGATGGCTACTCAGGTCACAACTCTCATTTTCTGATCATGCATTCATATATGGAATGCATCTCTCATATTCAAACAATCATGTCAAGAAGCACTTATTTCGTCACATTCACATACAAGTAGCATTTGAATATCATATTCTTGCATCAAGTCTCAAACCTTCATGGTCTGGCATTAACATAATCAAATCACATTCATATCATCATTCAAAAATATATTTTAAAGCAAACAATTAATTGCGTGAAACCGTCTAGGTTACTCACAGGTTGCTCCCGAAGTTAATGCCTGGAAGTTCCAGCAATGTCTGGATGTTGACACTCCAGTTGCTCCTCTATAATATGCACTACATATATATATATATATATATCACAATTTTGCACAATTTCATAAATATTCATTGATGCACATTATGTATACGAAATATGCACAATGTATGTTCATGACAATCCCAGGTATCGCTCTATTATTCTCGTCACGTAAACATTCATATTTCCTAACTCACATAAGTATCATTTATACTTAGGGTTTATACCTCAATAAAACCATTAGAATCACAATTCATAACTCATTTGGTCAAATTCATATTTTTCCTTAAACATACCTTCAAGTCTACTATACATAATCAATCTGACAATGAAAATGAAGTAATTTGGCAATACTTTCTTCTAGAAAATTGTTCTCCTATCTCTTAAGTTTCTAATGACACCAAGATCATTCAATTTGGTTCAATACTCTGAAAGTTATATTCCAAATATTTTCAAACTATTCTTATACTAAAACAATGCTCTGTACTAAAATTCCATCCAGAAATTGAAATTCTTAGAGACTGAATTAAAATTCTATTTCTTCAGAAAATTTGTACCCTATGTCTCTAGTTTACTCCAAATTAAGAATCATTCCATTTGGATAACTACAGAACAAGTTATGTCTAACATACCGAAGCATGTTTAGTGAAAATACTCTAGTTATGAAATTCCAGAACTCCTCATCAATTTTGTCCCAATTTCATCAATCAATCTCCTCTAAATGATTTCAGATGGTTATAATTTCTGGTGGAGATATAGAACAATGTGTTTCGAGTTTGTTGGTTCAAATCCCGTGTCATTTGGAGGTTGGGAGAAGAAGTTATGGTTAAAAGAAGGAAAGGTATTCGAAACAGTCCCCCCTTTTTTGGAGCTTCGGAGTCACGATCGTGCATTTCCTTCTTCCTTCCGAACTGTAACTCTTCTTCTCTTCTTCTTCTTTTCTTTCTCTTAAACCAACATCTCTAACTTATATCAGCCCCATTTTTGACTTTCATTTAACCTAACATAATCATAAACAAATCAAAACCCAAGATTAAAACACAAACATCAAAACAGAAAAATCATTCACGCATCTCCTTCACATATTTCTACATTTCTTCTTTCATTTTTCTGCATTTTCATTTTCTGCATGGTCTTCTTTTTTATCATTCTTTCTTATATCTAGACATCACCTTACACCTATTCTTTATCTCTAAACTCATTTTAAATCATCTCTAAACAATCAAAGCAATCCACACTAATATAAGGAAAAATGGAGCATAAAACCAACCATTCACTAATCAATTTTGCTACACTTCTTTATACACCATTTTCATAATCTCATTATCATAATTGATTTATCTCCCAAACAATTCATGAATAACATTAACACCCTATAATTTAAAACATGACGTCTTTATCATCAATCCACCCACGTATCACACACATAAAATTCCATAATCAAATCATCAATCTCAAATTAGTTAGATTTAACATTACCCATAAAGATTAAAGCATAACTTACTTGATTTAGCTTTAAAATCTTCAAGATTTCTCTTAGCCCTAGCTCTCCACATAACCCATGTTCATCATCATCCAAGAGTGATAAGGTTGGGTCTTTTGTGAAAAGTGAAAGAGAGAGCAAGATGAGAGTAGCAAATTAAAGATGAGAGCAAATTGTAACGTGAATGGAGATTGGGTGAGCTAAAATCGTGGGAGTGAAGAGGAGAAGAAGGAAGCCACAAAAATAGAAGAGATGAGAGACTAGTAAGAGAATGAGAGTGAATAAAAAAAAGTGAAGACCAATTAAAACTAAAGGTAGTCTTTCATCTAGAGAGATTTTCGTTGGTTAATGGGGTGTGGTAACCTTTTGCCACTTGTCGTGTAAAGAGTCAATCCACAAGTCTTCTAATTAAGTTACCTATTATCACTTAATTACTTAGTCCATTTCACTCCAATTTCTAGTCCAATTGTCTCTAACTTTCAATAACATAAGTCATTAAATCCCAAAGTCATATATAAAAATTTCTACTGTCATTTGACATTAATTTCTACTACTAATTATCAATTGTCCTACCACTTGGCATTTTTCTTAGTCTAAAAACACCCAACATTTTCGAAAATTTTCCTAAAATGCACCAAAACTTCTAAATCACTAAATACACTTTCTAAATCAGTTTTCAACATATAAAAACCACAATTCTCAATATAATCACATTTATACCCAGAATATGTCAATGAATACATGTACAATCATTTTCATATGCAAAAATACCTACATTCACGTGTATGTGTATGTCATATTATGCATGAACTGCATTTTCTAATCTCTCATATTTACTATTCTAGCCTTAACATAGGTAACAGGATGTTACAATACATGCAGTCCTAACTTTTCTAGATTTGAAAACACTTGATTAACTCCTATCTCTAGCTTGAATTCATCACCAATTATACCTCAAATCCCAAATTAGATCATCCATATAACAACCTATAAACTACTGTTTTCATGCATTCAAAAACAAAACAGAAAAGTAACTAATTCATCCATCATTTTCCAGCATAACTTCAACATCAACACTACATTCAATCCATCCCTAATCAGTCATCATATCACATGCCAAAAAGATCAGTATTTCACTTACTTGTTTAGTTTAAATGCCACCTCAATGTATCAAGTCTACTTTGCCTCACATACGTGCAAGATCATCTCAAGAACAAGGTGGGAGTAGGATGGTTTCAGCAAAGACAAGAAGATGACAACAAATTCAACAATGTTTTGCTTCTAAAACTATCTTGATGAAGGATTTTCGCATAGATTTTGGTGTGGCAGTTGAACTGAATTTAGTCTAAAACTATCTTGATGAAGGATTTTCGCATAGATTTTGGTGTGGCAATTGAACTGAATTTAGGCAAAACACAGAGATGTGAGAGGGAAGTACATTTCGGTAGTTAAAGGGAGGAGAGGGAGAGAGTACATTAGAAACAACAAATGAAGAGATTCTGCCATATGTGTGTTGTGTGGTGTGAGTGGAGAGGACATTTGCAAGTGTCTAGGCCAGCTACATGTCCTCTCTTTAGGCTACCAAATGGCACTTAGTTCCTAGGCCATTTCTCACTCAATTCTCCAAGCCATTTGTCACTTATTTTATAGGCTTAGTCATCCTAAATTTTCACATGTCAATTGTCTTATTACTTGAAATTTTTCCTAGTCTAAATGTACATATTAATCTATCAATCTTCCAATTATGACAAATAACTTCAAATTACTAATTGTAATCCATCAATTCTTTTAATTGGTAAATCAAAATACAAGACATTAGAACTGCACAATCATGTCTCAATTATTTAGAAACTTTCATACCCCGGAATATGTCAATTGAGTGTAATTGTTTTCTAAATCAAAATTCATGTGTGTATGCCCATATTATGCACGTGAATGAAATCATAAAAATCATATTCTAAATGCACCAAATTCATTCTAATATATTGTAATTCAGTAATCTAACACTTAATCCCTCAATAGGTTTGGAAATCAGCTATTACACAACTCTTGCCAAAACATATCTTATATGTTATTCCTAACCCTACCTATAAATTCATGTGATAATGAGTTTTCTCATCCAATACATACAAATTTAGTTAAGTTGTTATAAAACTACATATTTTCAAATTAAAGCAGCCTTGAGTTTGCTCAATAAGCCTACAATAAACGAAACTTCAGTTTATTCTTATAACAATGGAAGGTAATCATCACGTTCTCAACGTGTACTTAATATTCTAATAAAGGACTTAATTTTGTTCGTCTCATCAAACACAAAATTGTATATAAAATATAACACATATAGAACATACAATTTTAACATACATCCAATATATATATCAACCATATAAATAAAGTATACAACTTATGCACTCATAATCAAATTATATGCATAAAACATCAAGCTTCGTTTGATTCTAGTTATTGATCTTCATAATTTGAAATAATGTTTCCAACTCTTTGAAAAAATTAAAGTAGATTAAACCCAGATTTCCAAATAAACCAAATTCCTATTCCAAATAGAGATTTATTTTGATTTGAAAACAATTTTCAAATTCAATTGGAAACTATTTCTAATTATCTTAACTCCTGTAGCAAAATTTATTATAGCAAAATTTAATTTAAAAAATTTTTAAATAAATTTTGCTACTTACTTATTATAGTTTAGAAAAACTCTTTTTTTCAAAATTATATAAGTAACATATTCTAATCTAAATAAAAAATTATTGATAATCTCATTAGAAATTGCTTTTTCTTAATTAGAAAACTATTTTCTAATATTAAAAGGAAACTATTTTCAAAATTAAATAAAAACTTTTAAATTTAATTAAGAAAGTCATTATATATTATTTATTTAGCGATTGATTTCGTAATTAATTAGAAAATATTTCTTTAATAAGTTAGAAAACTATTTTTAAATATTAAAGAAAGCATATTTTTCTTAATTAATAAATGAAAAAACTTTTCAAAATTTAACTAAGAAAAATATTTTTTCTAAAAAATCAAGAAACTTATTACTTATTATTCACAAATAAAGAAACAATTTCTAAATAAATTGAACAATAATTCTCTAAACAAATAAATTATAAATTTATATCAATCAAATTGAAATAAATAAATTTAGTTAAGAAACACCTTTCCTAATTACCTAAGAAAACAATTTTCTTAATTTTAAGGAGTCTAATTAATTAATTTCAATCTATTTGAAACTAATTAACTTTAATTTTAGAAACTACTTTTCTAATTAAATTAGGAATCAATTTAATTATTAATCTTAATCATATTAAGAAAAATAATTACTTTAATTTTGAAATTAAGATCTCATCTTAATTAATATAATCTCATTATATTGGTTATCTAACATAATCTAATTATGAGAGATAACTTTTTAAATATTTGTTTGATTCTAATTATTGATTTGATAATGAATTTAATTTAATAATTCAACTTTTTCAATTTAATTTAATAATTCAACTTTTGAAAAATTAAACTAAATTTCAAAGTATTTATAATAATAATTACTCCTTGAAAACAATTTTCAAATAACTAGAAAACACTTTTTCAATTTTAATAGGAATATAAACCAATTTAATCACCATTAAATTAATTTAGTGCACGCGCCCTCAGTCAATGAGAGACATTGACTGGCGTGTGCACTTTACATGCCAACAACTACTTCTTCAATCTCACTCCCATAGCAACCGGCGCGTGTCTGACGGGCACCCAATGTTTTTCACATAATTAGGTTTCTAAGTTTTCTCCCGCTGCCATCCACGTTGTTCTCTCCTTGTCGTCGTTCACCTACCGTTCACCCTCGACATGCTTCCTCCATTCGCCATGCCATCGTTGGACCATCACGCTGCATTGCCATTGTCTTTTGTTTGGAGGCGTTAAAGTCATCACTGGTTCTTCGCTAAACTAGGGGTGACCACTGATTCACGGTTGAACCAGTAGCCTTAACCATTGGTTTCAACCCTCCATTAACGGCGAATGCCATTGGTGATTAAACCATCACCAAAATGTAGAAGCAACACGGAATTACAAAATTCCAGATCCAAGGAAGGTCAAACAGATGCAATTCCAAAAGCACAAATGCAGGCAGCAGATGCACACAAGGAGAGACAATTCCAGAACTTGAAACGCAAAGATATGTTTTATAGAACACAAGAACATAGAACGTACGCAGAGGGATTCAGAAAAACAACTTGTTAAAAGGCAAAACAAGATGCAATATATATGGCTTATTCCTAAGCCAAATTCTAGAAACAGAACAATTAGAGGCGTACATATTGAATTTCCATAAAACATAAATTGAACATGCATAACTTGTTCTAGCCAAAATTTCCATTTGTTTAATCAAATCAATAACATTCAAGTAAATTTAATCAAATTATAGAATTAAAAATCTGACTTTGCTAACACTGTTGGTAAACTTGGCAGAGATCTAATCCTAATTGCAATGGAATAATTACGAAAATTTTTCATAATCTTTGATTTTTCAAAAACCAAGATCTTTTTAATTCTGATTAACACAAATCATAATAAAGTAGAAACTAAATTTGTATCTTATTTCGAAGCTTGATCCTTATCTAGTCGTATCCCTCGAAACATTTTCGAAACTGATTTATCTCAACTACCATAGCTACACAAATTTTTGGCCTCTAATGGTATCCACATAATGGATTGAGAGAACTCTGTAACTCTTATAAAGAAGGTTGAGCAAAGTGCTAGCTCCATTAAAGCTTAAGCCTATTTATAATAGGTTTTGGACTTTTTAGTAATTTAATTGAAATTAAATTCTAATTTTAATTAAACTTTAATTAAAATTACAAATAATTTTAATTAAATACCAATTATTCCCAAATTAAATTCAATATCTCATATTGATCCTTATTTATTAAATATATCATATTTAATCATAAAGTTTTTCAAACTTTACAATCAAGTCCAACTTGATTAAAATAACTTTGCTCTCTTCAACTTATTCTATATATGAGACCAATTAAGTTTCAAAACATGTTGGCAATGATTATAAATTCAAATTCTAATTCATAATTAAAATTAGAAAAATTAAATCCCTTTTTAATTTATCTCTAATTCTCCAATTAAACAATTTATACTCATAGATCAAGATTTGTGTCTATCAATGCGTTATAACCACGTAAATATTTAGGAATGTCAAAGTGATTTTGACTAATCATTTCGTACATGATTTTTTTCGTATAATTCAATCCTTTCATCATATAATGTTCCTATTAAACATAAAGCATAACATTAATGTTTACTTTATTTTGAGTCCAATCATATTAGTTCTCCGCTATTATCTATCGATTCAATTAATGACATTTGTTAACTACTTACAAAATGTCATTCCACCTTGGCCAAGGATTTCCTAAATTAATACTAATCGAGAACAACGAAACATTAATTAGGGTGATTAATCTTATCTTGATCACACAACTACCACCATATAGTTCATGCTACATCCAATGACTACTGATTGACCTACCTATGATTAAATAGGTCATAAGTAGTATCAAAACATAGCAATCCCTGTACAAGATAACTTTGGTGACCTCAAGTCAAATGATCACTTATACAATAGAATTCTATAAATATACAAGTAATGTTCTAAATAGATTTTTCATATCGGATATGTTCGATGAACTTGTTCTCTAACAAGCACTCATACGTTTATTTAAGTATCTCTATACTTTAGCCTATGAGATCAACTACTTCCTTCATAAGAAAAATAACGTGTGCTAGTCTTTTTGCATTCTATTAATGTCTAATCTTAATAGAACAATGACTATGAATAATTTAGGGATAATACATAAATGCAATATGAATCTCATAATAATTTTATTTGCAATATACAATTATTCTATGGGCTTTATCATATATATCTAAACATGTACAAGATAAAAAAAAATGCCTTGAATTTATATTATCACTAAACTACAACAAAAGCGATTGGCTGTAGAGCATAAAGTAAAAGTTTCATGTCATCATTTGATATGCACTAATTACTCATTAGGTGAAAGTGGAAACTTGGATATTTTACTTTCTTTTTCTGGTTTGTTCTCCATATTGTATTAAGTGATGCTAAAAGACTTATCTCGATCCTACTTTCAGATCATGTTGCCAGAAGCAATTATGCGCCCCACTGATACATCAACTTTTATAGATGTGGTTAATTTAGCAATCGAACCTTGCAAAATTTTCATTTTCAATGCAAAGCTCAAATACAATGGCACTAATCCAAAATAAGAAAATTACATTTCCTTCCCCTTTACATTATAAATGTTCTATTCTTTTTTGCTTTTTGTGAGACCCTAGACTTTTTTGCTCAGGCTATCGCAAAAATGACGTCATTTTAGTGATACAGGCTGGATCTGTTAGGCCAACCTTTAGGTTTGAGCTAGGTCCAAATTTTGCTCAATCTCAACCTGATCGGACTGGGCCAGGCTAAAACTGCCAACTCTAGACTAGATTTTCGGAGTTAATAATTTTGCTGGGAGAGAAAAACGTTGTAATACTTAATTGTGTGTGTTGAAAATAGTCTTTTCACATACTTAATTATGTGTGTTGACAATAATCTTTTTACTGATGCGAATCATGAAACGTAACAATTGAAGTGTTCTGTTTCATTGTGTCAGGATTTAATCATGAAGACGTGGCTAAGGCATAGAATTGTGACTAGCTTTCATTTCATGGTCATCTGACGAGTCGGGTCCTCCGGTGAACTTTTTGGACCACCTTGTGTATCATCGATGAGAGTGGAAGGTTTATAACCTGTCAGCACTCTGCAAGTTGCTGACAAAATTCTAGATATCTGCTTTAACTCCCCAATAGTTATTGCAAAGTAACATGCATTCTCCCACCAGTATTACAAGATCAGAAACAAGCTATTTTTTGAAATATCTGAACGAACTTTATGAGCTGGATGCCAGAAACTCTGACTTAGAGAAGTGTTCTTAATCGCCAAACAAGCTCTCTCCCTCTTTCACTGGGCTAGTAATAGTATTACTTAAAACAAGCTCTGTTCCCTGTGTCACCGCGATTGGTGTCAGTTGTCAGTAACAGGTAAAACAAGTTCTGTTGCCTCTGTCACTGCGCATAGTGCCAGTGGTACAGTAATAGGTAATCATGGCATGGGATTTAGGCATTTCAAATGTTTCAGTGCAAGCACGTAGCATGTCAACAGGTTACTTGAGAGTTTTGGTGATCATAGCAAATATAGAGCCGACTCGAGGACTTTTACAGTCGCTGTGCTACCTCTGGCTTGTTCAGTAATGTGAAGAACACAAGTCTCTTACAGTGGATTTTATTGCTACGTGTAAATGGTCCCGTTTGTTTTTGTAAAAGAAAAAAGTAGCGCTCTTTCTGACCTTAGCACATGCTGTTTGGATGAAAATTCTCTGATTCCTTCAAATTTACTTACGAATACTTGAATCGTGTCTTGGTTTTCCATTCTTAGGGATGACAGAGTGTCATGTTACATCATTCCAAAATTAGATAAACAGTCCATATAATATTTTTAATTGTATCCTATACTAGATTTTTGGATGTAGTATATGTAGAACAATTCTATAGAAACTTCCTCATCAACGTTGAGTGTCTAGCCTTATTTTAACACTTTTGGTGATCGTAGATGTCATTATGGTTCGTGGGGATGACAAACAAGTGAAGACAAGATGAATGAAGCTCTTTTCAGATGAGACACGATTTTGTAGGGTGCTATACACTTGTATTCTTAACTTACACTTTCATGTATATTAACCTTGTAAGCACACACGCCCGTATAGAGTAACGCATGACCGTTACACAACCATGTGAATCAACCATGTAAATCTCTAAACCCGTGTGAAGAAGGACGTGAAGAGTGAAGACATGCACGGTAGTGTATACACCTGTGTTCATGACATTCACGAATTTGTGTGGTGACTGTATATCTCTTTGCGATCATGTACTTCTATAAGTAACATAGTGCTGAAGAGACTCGGTTGTGTATGTGACTATATACAATGTAGAAAAACCTTTTTCTTGATATATAAAAAATATGTAGGTTTTGCATGATTGTGAGGCCATGACGTCTAAAAGTGAGGAAACACAGAGAGAGAACAAGTAGTATTCTTATCTTGTCTTGACTATTTTTTGGATTAGTTTGAGAGTTTGTTGATTATTACATCAACTTTGGTTTCAATTCTGAAACTTTGTGAGACAAATTCTTGTTGTGAGATAAGAGATCAAATTTTGTAAATCCTTATTTCAATTTAGTAGATTTGCTTGTTGGTTTGGCTTGTGATTTTTTTCTCTACATTGGAGGGTTTTTTATGTAAATTTTGGTGTTTGTTTTATTGTTAAGTTTCTTATTCTCATACTAGTTTGCTAGTTGGTTGATCTTTTAGAGAGTTGGTTATTGTCTCTCAATAAGTGATATCAGAGCCATCATGATGGTAGGTGAAAACAATTCTATAGTCATGTTAACATCATCAAACTACTCTATTAGGAGGCCCATAAATAGAGGACCTATCATATTGTTAGGATATCTTTGATCCTATTAATGTAAATAAAGGTATGAAGGATCATGTTCCTTTGAAACCTGAAAAGATGTCAGATAGAAAATGGGAAAAGGTGAAGCAAAAAACTTTAGGCACAATTAGACAATATATTGATATCAACATATTCAACTATGTGTCTTAAGAAATGAATCCTTTTGAGCTATGAAAAAAACTAGAAGAACTCTATGAAAGGAAGAATACCTATAATAAGGCCTCTCTTATTAAAAGGCTTGTGAACTTGAAGTTAAAAGTTGAGAAGTCTGTGTCAGAGTATTTTAGTGATTTCTTGGATATAATCAACAAGCTTACTACAATGAAGGTCACTCTTGATGACGAGCTTCAAGCCTTGTTCCTATTAAGATTGTTACAAATAGTTGGGAGACACTGGTGGTGATGATTAGCAACTAAATTCTTGAAGGTGTGCTCTCTTTGAATGTAATCAAAAAGAGTATGTTTATTGAAGAAATCAGAAGAAAGGAGATGGGAGTTAACAATGTGTAGGCTTTTGTGACAAAAATCAGGGAAAGGAAAAAAAGTAGGGTCCCAAAAAGGCATGACAAGTCTAAGAATAGATTAAAGTCCAAAGGTGATAAAGACATAAAGACTTGCCACTATTGCAATAAGCTAGCACACATTAAGGGTTTTTGCTATAAGTGGAAGAGGGATCAGAAAAAGCAAGATCATCATAATGATGGAGATGATAAGAATACAATTACAATAACTCCAAGCACGAATGATGAGGTGACCCTAGTTTATGAGACAATAAATTCTCCCATGTCAATAATTCGAGTTCTGAGTGGTTGATTAACATAGAAGCTTCTTACCATTTTGTTCTAAAGGTAGAGCACTTTTCAAACTACAAGAGCGAAGACTTTGGGAGTGTAAAGAAGGGAAATTAAAGTTTTGATAAGATTGTTGGTATGAGTGATATCTGGGTTAAGACAAATGTAGGATGCTTAAAGAACTTAAGAGATCATATAATACATCCCTAATCTAAAGCTAAATTTGTTATCAATGAATGTGTTGAATAAAGAAGGATTTTAGCATACTTTTAGGGATAGGAAGTGGAAACTGTAAAAAGGAGCAATGAATGTTGCTCAAGGAGAGTTATGTTGCTCTTTGTAGAAGACACACTCAAAGGTGTGTGGTGGTGGAGAAATATACACAGTCAAAGAGAAAACTTCTCTAAATATCTGGAATCAATGATTGAGACATATGAGTGATAAGGGATTGAAGATGTTGGCTAGTCAATCCCTTATTTTAGTTTAAAACACACTATCGCTTAATCCTTGTGATCATTGCTTAGATGGAAAGTAATTTAGAGTCTCTTTCGAGGAAAGATCTACAAGGAAGTCAGAGATATTATAGTTGGTGTATTCAGATGTCTGTGACCCTATTGAGAAGGAGTCATTAGGAGGTAATAAATATTTTGTTACATTTATTGATGATGCTTTGACGAAGACTTGGGTGTACATGTTGAACTTAAAGAGTCAAGTAATTGAAACTTTCTAGAAATTTCATGTCAGGGTAGAAAAGAAAGCTGAGGGGAAGCTAAAGTGCTGGTGAACAAATAATGAAGGTGAGTATACTTCCAAGGTGCTTGAAGATTATTGTATATCACATGGCCTTATACATGAAAAGACAAAACCAAGGACTCCACAGTATAACAGTGTTACTGAGAGGATGAATATTACAATTGTTGGCCCCGGGTCTCCATATGAATTTTATGGCGACTACGTGTCACCATTAGAATTTATTTGAAATAATAATAAATCTACTTGTGAACATTGCAATAAAATAAAATATAACGTTTAAATTTAATTACAATCTAGACAAGGAAAATTTGTGGTGGGATCATAGAATAATTATAGACATAAAATTAAATTA
>JANQAP020000388.1:23990-43702 GCA_026874005.2 Erythroxylum coriaceum
TGCATCTTTACTTATCTTTGAGTGATTGTGTCAATTATGAGTTTGCTTATGTACACCAATGAAAAAGTAGTCATGATGTGTGCATTAACTTGATATTTGAGTTAGCTTGAATTTAAGGGATTGTATGTTTTGATCTATGTGAAAATGAAGTGGTAGAATTGACTGGTTGTAATTATTTTTCTTGAGGACAAGCAAAGATTCAAGTATGGGGATGTTGATAGGTGTGTATTAGGATATGCTTTTATAGGCAATTGGCATGTGTTTTCTAGCATAATTGTTGTTTATTGTTCTAGTTTAGGATTCATTTTGTGTGTTTTCATTAAGTTTGATTTCCATTGTTATTCTTGTGTGTTTGATATTAATTGAGGGTAAGAATTGATTATTTTATGTAGGAAGAAAGAGGGAGTAACTTGGAGATTGAACAAAAGATCAAAGAAGAGAAGACAGGAAGAGTTCATCTAGGACAAATTCCCACGTTTGTGGGAATCATGCAAATTCCCAATGACTTGGGAAATCACAGTAGAAATGAGGAATGCATCTGTGTGCAATTCCCAAGCTCGTGGGAATCATACAGATTGTTAGATTCCCATATTAGTTGGAGAGGGGAATAAAGTACGCCTTATAAGGGTGCAGATACCTCTCCCTCATAGATACGTTTTCCCAAGGGGTGGGAAGATCAAAACCGTGAGGGCTTGGCTGAGCCAAGGCCCAAAGCGGACAATATCTGTGAGCGGGTGGTCCAGGCTATTACAAATGGTATCAGAGCCAGTACCTAGATCGATATGTCAGCAAAGACGTTGGGCCTCCAAAGGGGTGGATCCAGGCCTGTGTGCCAGCAAGGATGTTAGACCTTCAACGGGGTAGATCCAGGCCTGTGGGCCAGCTAGGACGCTGGGCCTCCAAGGGGAGTGGAATGTTAGATTCCCATATCAGTTAGAGAGGAGAATGAAGTACGCCTTATAAGGGTTCAGATACCTCTCCCTCGCAGACACGTCTTCCCAAGAGGTGGGAAGAGCAAAACCGTGAGGGCTTGACTGGGCCAAGGCCTAAAGCAGACAATATCTGTGAGCGGGGTGGTCCGAGCTGTTACATAGATTCCCACAAATGTGGGAATTGTAATCCGAGGCAATCTCCGAGGCTTTATTAAACCTACAATTTTTGGACTATAAAAACATCATTAAGCCTCCATCTTCAAAGAGTGATGACACCCACCTGTAGAAACACCATCCTTGAGTGGAGAACACATGTTCAGAGCATTGAGGAGGGATTGAAGACAAGGATCATCATCAAGATTAGGCAAAATAGCACATCAACACCAAAATTCCAGATTTTGGCAAAGAAGAGAATGAGTCTTTCTATTCAATTTATTCTTCTCTAATCTTTATAAAAATGGTTTATTTTATTGTTAAAGATGTTATGGAGACCATGTTATGCAGATTTCATTTTAGGGATTGCTTTTGAACTATTTTATCAAAACTCCTATTTTATTGAATTGAATGAAGTGTTTTTGATGATTGTTGTTCTTAATTGTTGTCTTGCAACAAATCAAGAGAGTGAGTGAGATGAGATTCATGTATGATTGTACAACGAGAGTTGGCGACCTATAGACTAGCAATCATTATGTCAATTGAATAGTTAGAAGAGAGATCTCAATTATTCAATTGATCACCCATAGGATAGTTTAATAACTAGTTGAATCGGTAAAGTCATTGGGTAGGTTGAAAGATCGTTCAATCGATTCCCATTAATTCAATTAGGAAAAAATAGTTATAGCTTGAGAGAGGGTAATTAGTGCATTCAGAAATCTAGGGTGAGACACAATTCAATCAATAAAATAGGAGGGAGACAAAATAAGGAAAAAATAATCTCTAGTATTTAGATTCTTAAATTCAGACTTTCTGCAATTGCGGTATTATCCATTGTTTACATTAGTGTTTTAATTTTAATTTAATTTTCCAGATTATTTGCATTTCATAATTTAGTTTCCTAAACAAAGTTGTGTCTAAACTAAGCGGTGTCTAGGCATCAATCCCTGTGGGATCGATATCTGCTCTTTTTACTACAAGTCACGACCTGTTCACTTGCAGTTTTTGAGTAGAAAACAAGTAGATAGGTTTTACCTTTAACATAATCATCATTTAATAGGAAAGTATCAAAGGATTTTAGTCAGTATCTTTTTCCCTCTCCCATCATCCACCAACCACCTTAATGTACCACAAATAGGACACTCCTGAAGTTCTTTACTTTCCTTCCAATAAAGAGCACAGTCATACTTTAATTAAAATATATCCCAATCTAAGGTCCCTTAATAGTTTCTTTACATCATAGTAAGATTTCGGTAACTTATGTCCCATAGGTAATGCATCGTTTAGTAAGATAATTAACATGTCAAACAACTTGTTACTCCATTTATTATAAACCTTCAAATGCAACAATTTAACAACAAATGAGAATTGAGAAAAATTAGAGCACCCCAGATATAATTGTTCTTCAGCAACTTTCAATAACTTCCCAAAATTATCTTCTGTCATACTACCAATTATGTTAGGTGGTCTTGTTTCATTCATAGTCTCTATATAATTCTGACAATCGTCTAACATCTTATCAATCCCATCATCACTATCATCATTCACATCACAATCATCAACATCATTATTGTAACTCTCATCATAAGATGTACCGACACTTCTACTATAACTTGCTTCCTTACGCTCACCATGATAAAGCCATGGACTATAGAATTTGTCTATGCCTTGGATGAGCAAGTGATTATATACAACATCTTGACTTTGGAAGCCCAAATTTAAGCAATCAATGCATGGACAACGAATACTACATTCATCACCCATTTGATCTTTTACAAATTGCATGAAACTTTTAACTCGTTCTACGTATTCAGTTGACCATTTGTGATCAGACATCGAACTCTTATCCATTTAGCTATACAATACAAGAAGATAACAGAGTGATAACATTCATTTTCTGTTTTACATTACGTTAAAAAAACCTATGTTTAATATTACATGCAGTCAACAACGTTGTATCAGTTCATACGCACCATTTAAGTGAACAGTATACAACAAAATAAACGACAATCGATATATAAATCAATCAAGGTTACTACTAATTTGCATACCTAAAGATGTATAGTTGTATACAGTTGACTTGAGTTGTTTTATGCGATTGTTGGCTACAAACAAAAAGAGGAACACATAATCTATAAAATAGTATAGCCATGGAGTTGGTGAATAACAAAATCTATTATAAATAAATTGAAAACTATGAATTAAAGGTTAAATGGCCTAAAATCATATTTAATATGCATAGACATTATAATGACAGAATTTATAAACATCTAAATTGTGCACAAAGAACGAAGATTAAGATATGCCAATAATTAAGACATAAAAGAAAGAAGGTTAAAGAATTTCACTGTTGACCCACCTTACGCATTTATATAACGCAAAAGTTGCCTCTTTTATGTTACCTAATTAATGTGGATAGTGGTACTTTTTGTAAATAAGAGTTATATTGTTTTGATAAGGTGGTAGTGTTTTTTATAATAAAATTGATAATTTTTTGTAAAATCAAAATTGCATTAGTGGCCACAATGAAGCTTTCTAAGGTTCTTATTAGCTTAACTGTGAATATTAAAGTTTCTAAACTCAATCTTAAATTTAAAGGTAAAACTAAAACCATAATCCAAATAGAAAAAAAATTAAATTGAAACAACTTTTAAACATAATCCAAATTTTCAAAAAAATACTTTTAAACATAATCCTCATAAATTGGATGATTTGACAAAGAGTCGAAAGAAATTATAAGAATGAGTTGACCCTATAATGACATTAAAAACAATGTGAAAGAAATTACCCTACTTTGTAAAATTTGTGTACAATGAGAGAAAACTAATTGATCAGTTTAGTTGGGGGCATCATTTTAAAATTATAAGTGGCAATATGCAGATACATATATACAAAGCTAGTGAAGTGGGTTAAGTAATAGTTGATGGCGATCGTGTGGGCTGGCAATGCAACATAGTGTTGAGTTGCCCGAATGGCCCCACCAAAGCATAAACCTCTAAGCATCATAACATGGCTAATGAATCTTTTACATTCTCTCTAATCTAAAGTCTATTAAAAGGGCTACAAAGTTTTTAACATAACTGAAATCAATATGGAAGTTTCTTTATCAATCAAGGAAGTAGTCCTTTCGGAATTAAAAAACTGTTGTTGTATCCGAACCTATGCCTGCTTAATTTTTATTACAAAATCTTAAAGCACTTGCAAGTTACTACTCATGCAAAGACCAACTTGTATAAGCATCCAAGCTTGCACTGAATAAGGCATAAATTTAAAATTCTTCCCTATGTCAATATGATAGGGATGTAAAAGCAAAGTCCATTACTGCTCACTTTTGAACAAATACCTATTTTGTCAAAATTCAAGTCTAAGATTGTTCTCGTAATAAACTAAAAAGTCCTTGCCTCTTCCTAGTTGCCAAAATGACAAACCATAATAGCCGGGTAGCCCCATTTTTCTATATATGGATATCTAGACCAATGATAATTAAGTAAGATGTTACGAAACATTTAAGTTTTTGAAAGTATTAACAATGAACACTTTTTTTCATATTATAAAATTTATTAACTTCATTGCACTAGTAACTCTGTACCCACTTAATATCATGTCATTGTACAACTCCTCTTAGTCTGTTTCTATGACCATTTTAAACAAACAATGTAACTTCGACCGTGCACAAAGGATTTAAAGATGTGTTTGCATTAGATTACGGCACGTTGATTAAGAAGTTAACTATTAATAACATATCTCTAATCAGAAATTAAAACAAACATACTAAAAGTTTCATTTTTCAAATATACATGAGATGAGATAGAGAGGTAAAGAAAAGAGCAATAAATAAATTAGATAGAATCTTTACATTACATGCCAAAATCAAAAGGCTTCAGAATTAGGAACAACACTAATACCTAGTGTTGAGTTCTAAAGCTTAGAAGTTAAACTTGATATGGGACTAATATCACATTTCGGACAAAAAATGAAAGGTGTTCGTTCGAATAGGACTTTCAACAAACACCTTGTAAACAGAACATAAGACACGCGTTCCTTCAACCATTCATTCATTCAGCCCCTTTCTTCACCATCATTCACACAATTCAACAGAAACCTAACATTTTGCTACTCAATCCATACAAAAAATTGAAGAAATCGAAGAAACCACAACAAATTTACATTCGGTTGCTTTAACACTTTAACAAATGAAAGAAAACTGACCAGGTTGAGCTCAACTCCACGAGATGATAGATGAGGGGAAGATAAGAGTAGAAAATCGAGAAGAACACGACAACCAATGTCGTCCCATCTAAAATTTCTTTTATCGTTGCAACATTCAGCGACAAAACTAGGATTCGACGTAAATTACAAAACATTTAACTACGATTAATGATAACCATCGCCAATACATTTGGAACTACGTGGAAAACGACATAGTTATATTATTCTGATCTCCCACATTTTGCGACGAATCTAATATTCGTTGTAAAATGCCAAGCTTTAGTTACAGTACACTTATAACGTCGCAAAATGTGCAACATTTTACTAACAATCTGTTAAATCGTCACCTAAAAGTATAAATTTGCTACAAATTGTAGAAAATGTCACCAAAACCCAAGCATTTTCTTTACTTCTTTATTGTTCTTAAAAAAGTTTTACCTTTATTTGGAACTCAGTCTTCCTTTGTAGTCTCCGTCAAGTCTTCCCAAAACTAACGATCTCCGACATCTTACCCACTTATCAAAGTCATTGACTATATCAAAACATTTTCTATAATCCTATCGCTTCTTTTTTACTATTTGTTGTATTTTTAGTTACGGTATTCATTTTTACATCTTTTAGTGACTAGATCAGCTCTTTGTTTGTCAACCTTGGTTTGTCACAAGTTTTAGTATCTCTTCGATCGATTTTCTCCTATTTGACTATAATGTTTGCATTTGCCTCTCGAGATAATAGGAGAAAGAAAAAAAGCATTTTACCATTGTTAAATAGAAAAGTTGTGATTTTTATCCTTCTAAGGTAGATCTGGACCTTCTTTGTGTAGATCTGTACTTAGGGAGTTTTTTACGATGCTAAAGTTTATTTCTTTGTGTTTTGTATTTCTTGTTTGAATTCTTTGTATTATGTTATTTGCACATTGTCGTTGGAGAGTTTGGATTTTGCTCAGTTAGTTTTCGGAGTCGAATCGATTTAGTTGACCTCACTGTTACTAAATCTTCTCAAGTTGTTTCTGGGTTTTGCCTATTGAGGAACTTATCTGAATGCATCTTACTTGGCATTTGTGACTTTGGGCTTTCACATGTTTTGAAGGTTTTATGTTCAATTTTGAACGGGCGATGATATATGCATTCACTGTATGGTTTTAGGTTGTCTGTGAATGGAAGTAGCATGGAAAGTGTTAATGTTAGTGATGGAAGGGAAAAAATATGATTTGCATTTGAATCTTCAAATGAGTTTGTCATGTCTGTAAGGCGTTCATTGAAATTTCTGTAACGATTTGCATTTGAAAAGTGCTATACTCTAAACAATCCATTAACAGTATTATCCACTCCATTTTTATATATGATTTTGAAATTAAATCTAATCAATTTCGATAACTAGGATTGTTGAAAAGTAGTTATCTTCTATCCTAGCAATACTTTAAAATTTTATAGTTTGTTTTCACTATATACCTCCAACCACCATTTACTGTCTATCTTTGTTATTTCTTTATGTCTATCTTCTAACCGATGTTTAACGTTTAATCTCATGAAAGCTTTGTTTTTGTATACTGATGAAATTGTTTCAAGAGTATTTTACTTTTTTGCATTTCCATTAATAGTGATATAGAGACATATAGATAATACTATATGTATATACATGAAGAACATAGTCATGTCTATTCTACTTTAAATTCCAAATTTTGCATTAGATACAAATTACATAATAAATTTTTGAAATTTTAGCAAGGGTAACTTTCATATCATTAGGCACATTGAAGATGTATAAGTGCTAAACTGGACTAGTTTCAGTTGTCATCGAAATAGGAGTTAAACATATCATTGTTTTATTCTAAATCGACAGTTACAGAATTTACCTCTTAACATTATTAATGAAGGAATGTCGACATGGAGACTAGTTTCGGGTGGCCCTAATTCATTCTGTTGGGAGGAATGTGGCAAAATTGTCCCTACTGAGAAAACCAACCATGCAGATGCAATCTCCACTTTATATACTAATCATCGTTTACCTTCCATAGCCGATCTTCTACTTCAAAATGTTTAGTATCATCCGAACAACGTCACTTTCTTTATTATGTACTTCTCATTTCCTTTTTTGAAACTATTATATATATTCACATTTGATGGTTTATACTACATGTTGTTTTAAGCTTCCTTGAGTCTCGAATATGACATGTATGGCCATAGAGGCAGGAGCATTATCACAATAGTCCGTAAAGGATTAGGGAAATCCATTGATTTGGAAAATTCGTCAATTCTGAATACTTCATCTGCTTATGCACGTATGTATGTCACTCCAATTTCAGTTCATTTAATGATATACTAATATGACAATATCTAACTTCTATACTGATTGTGTTTTAGGTACTAAATATAGTAACTTATTCACTGATTCCTCTACAAATTTAACTATAGCAAAAAAGTTGTTGCAAGAGGGTGTGAAAAACCCTACACTTGATGGAACAACTGTTACTATTTCAATTGATGCATTCAAACGTGCAAGGACCCTTCTGGGGAATCCAAATATCGGGGACTCATTTACCTTTACCAACTCTCATTTTGCTTGGAATCCAAATAAATAATTATATCATTGTCAGTTAGCGAGTCAATCAACTGAACTCAGCTTTAAAGTTTATTTATTATTGTGTCTGTAATAATTTGTCAAACAACATATCAACTACTTAGGGGTCAAGTTGTATACTATTGAATGTGGACTATTATTATTCTAGTTTTATGAGTGTATAAATTAGGTAACTTCTAATTCAAAGTTAGTACTACTCTATATATCATATTATTATATTGATAAAATTATATAAAATTTTTATAACTATTTTTTGCAATGTTAGTAAATACTAATGATTAATTAATACTACTGTTTAACACTTAAAATTTAGTTGTGAGTTTTTTTAATAATACATTGTAAATATTCAAAACAAATCTCCAATAAAACATATCTTAACTATGATAGATTATAAAAATGTTAGTTTGATAATTTATGAAATTGTCAATCATTTGGTATACATTCAATGATGTTCTTTAGAATTAGTCACTGAATGTGCAACATTTGGTGACGATTTCCAAAATTTGTCGCTGAATGTTTGACATTTAGTGACGATGAAAAGAAATCGTCACTGAATATATAAGCTTGTGCGATGAAATAGGACTTTCGTCACCAAATATTGACCTTTTGGTGACGCTTTATAATATCGTCGTAAAACATATAACATTTGGTGACAATTTGCGGGATTCGTCGCAACATGTTTGACAAGTTATGGTAACGTTTTCAGACTTCATAGCGATTCCATTATTTCACGACGAATATCAGAAATCGTCACCCATTGTGCATAATTTGGCGACGATTTTCTCTGTAAGTGGCTAAAGGTTTTCCCTTATGCCACGCTTTTTAGTTTCGACACTAAATGGTAAGTTTTAGTGATGGATACTTTTAAAAGTCGCAATATGTTGTCTTTTGGCAACGAATTTGGTTTCGTCAAAAAAGAAATCGTCAGAAAAGGGTGCCTTTGTTATAAGGTTGTAATTCTCCAATTTTTCAGTAGTAAAATTCTTCTATCCTTGCCTGTGATTTTTACCCTAATTTATGGTTTTCTACGAAAATTTGTGTGTCTATTTTATCTTCAATATTTTTAGTTTCATTTTAGTTACGACCTTACTCTGTCCAAGTCCTAATTGTTCCTAATAAGTGGTATCAGAGCCAGCCTTGGGTGTGTAATCTACTTATTATATGCTTTGTGGTTGTCACCAAGAGTGGATCCTCCACATCAAAAGATAAGTTAGAATAATATTCACCCTGTCAAAGGCACTATTCATAAAGGGGTTGTGATAGAAGTAATGGCAGAAAAGTACGACATTGAAAAATTCAACGGGAGCAATTTCTCACTGTGAAAGCTGAAGATAAAGGCAATCTTGAGGAAAGATAATTGTCTAGCGGCCATTAGTGAATGGTCAGCTGAAGTCACAGATGAAAAGTGGAACGAGATGGATGGGAATGTTGTAGCTAATCTTCACCTAGCTTTAGCTAATGGAGTATTATCTAGCATAGAGGAAAAGAAGACTACGAAGGAAATATGGGATCACCTTATAAAATTATACAAGGCCAAATCACTCCACAATAAATTTTTTCTAAAGAGGAAATAGATACTTTACGTATAACGGAATCCACTTTGGTGACGAAGCACTTAAACACTTTGAATACTCTATTTTCGTAACTCACATCATTGGGGCACACAATAGCAATAAGTGAACGTGCAGAGCTTCTACTTCAAAGTATACTAGATTCATATGATTAACTCGTCATAAATTTAACAACCAATACAGACACTTTAGTCTTTGATGATGTTGCAGCTACTATTCTAGAAAAAGAGAGCTAGCGCAAGAGCAAGGAAGACAGGTTGGCAAGTTCGCAACAAGTGGAGGCCTTGGCGGTGATGAGAGGTAGATCAATGGAATATGGTCTAAGTGGGAGTCATAGTTATGGTAGATCAAAATCTAGGAGTAAGAAGAAATATAATTGCTATAATTGTGGCAAGAAAGGTCACTTGAAATAGGATTGCTGGAATCTAAACAAGAAAGATTCTATTCCTCAAGGAAACGTTTCAAGCACTTCAAATGAAAGTGGGAGCTAGTGTCATTACCGCAAGGAAGAAAGCCTATTAGCAATAAATATGTTTACAAGATTAAGCAAAGTGGTGATGATCAAGTGGAGCGATATCGTGCTAGATTGGTGGTAAAAGGATATGCTCAGAAAGAAGGTATTGATTTTAACAAAATATTTTCTCCTATGGTTTGACTCACTACAGTTCGAGTAGTTTTGGCAATATGTGTTATATTTAACTTGCATCTTAAGTAGTTAGATATGAAAACTGCATTTCTTCATGGAGATCTTAAAGAAGAAATTTATGTGCTCTAACCAGAAGGTTTAAAGAAAATGGGAAAGAGAACTTGGTTTACAGGTTGAACAAATCTCTGTATGATTTAAAGCAGGTGCCAAGGTGTTAGTATAAGAGATTTGATTCCTTCATCATGAGCCTTAGATACAGCAAACTAAATGTAGATCCTTGTGTATATTTCAAAAGGTTTGGAAAAGATGATTTTATAGTCTTGTTGTTATATGTAGACAACATGTTAGTAACAGGCCCCAATAATGATTGTATCAAAGAATTGAAGGCACAATTGACTAGGAAATTTGAAATCAAAGACTTAGGACTTAGGATCAGCAGACAAGATTCTAGAGATGTAAATTCACCGAGATAGAAATAATAGGAAGATTTGGCTTTCTCAGGAGAATTATTTGAAGAAGATCTTGCGGCGATTCCACATGCAAGATTGTAAGTCAATTTATACCCCTCTTCCTATTAATTTCAACTTATCCTTAAGTATGAGTCCTAGCAATAAAGAAGAGAGGATGGAGATGTCTCGAGTATTATATGCATCAGCAATGGGGAGCCTGATGTTCGCTATGACTTGTACAAGATCAGATATTGCACATGCAGTGGGAGTGGTTAGTCGATACATGGCGAACCCTAGTCGAGAGCATTGGAATACATTTAAGAGGATTTTTAGATATATCAAGGGAACCTTAGATGTTGCATTATGTTTTGAAGAATCAGATTTTACTGTCAGAGGATATGTTGCTGTTGATTATGCAGGTGATCTTAACAAAAGTAAATCCACTATTAGATATGTGTTCATATTAGCTGGAGAGGCTGTGAACTAGGTTTCAAAACTACAATCAGTTGTGGCTACGTCAACAATAAAAGCAGAATATGTAGCAGCTACACAAACTAGTAAAGAAGAAGTGTGGTTGAAGATGTTGTTTGAAGAACTTGGGTATAAACAAAAGAATATTACTCTGTATTGTGACAATCAGAGTGCTTTGCATCTTGCAAAGAATCCAGCATTTCATTCAAAGACAAAGCACATTCGGGTTCAGCATCACTTCGTTCATAAGAAAGTGGAAGAAGGAACAGTGGACATGTAGAAAATTCATACAATATATAACCTAGTAGATTTTATGACAAAAATAATCAATGCTGACAAGTTTATGTGGTGTCAATCTCGTGCGGCATGTTTGATTCTCAATCAGTCAAACTTAGTTGGCATGTTAGGCACTTAAATAAAGCAACAAAGAATGGTTGGCCAATTTGGCCAACCATACCTTTAATCTCCTGCCTATAAATAGGCAAGAGATAAACAAAGAGATTATATGGGCAGAACAAAGAAATAAAAAGAGAGAGAAGTAGGGTGAGAGAAAAAAAGGAAGAGAGAAAAAGAATCATTATGTATTTTTTTATGGGTCTAGTTTTTCTCCTTGTAATTCTCCAATTTTTTAGTAGTACAATTCTTCTATCCTTGCCTATGATTTTTACCCTGATTTAAGGGTTTTCATGTAAAATCTGTGTGTCTATTTTATCTTCAATATTTTTAGTTTCGTTTTAGTTGTGATTTTACTCTGTCTAAGTCCTAATTGTTCCTAACATAATAAGTGCAAGCACATTAATAGCTCTTAACACACACACGGTGGAGACAACTAATAGAGACATAACAACCGTGATTAATCCCCTTGAACCAGCCAATGAAATTGTCAAATGTATAGTAGCAGATGCAAACATATCAACTTCACTTAATACACACCTAGTGGAGATATCGAAGGAAGAAATTGCAGCAGTTTAAGATCCTTTTATATCAGCCAATGACGATGAAGTGGACAACATTAAGGTGTAGGTGGTTGAGCAGAATGTAAATAGTGCTATAGCCAATGAAGTATCACAAAAATTAACGTAGAAGGTGGCATCTAACGCAAGCTGTATGGTAGAGAGTAATACTGAAAATATGGTGAACAAATGCAACAAATCTCCTGGCAAAACATAGCTTCCAATTTAGATGGAAACAAATCCTGAATTTGAACTTGTCACTAGGCGTAGATCGAATTGAAAGAAAAGACTCTTCCTAAAGTAGAAAGAAAAGACTCTCCCTAGGGGAGAAAACTGTATGAATTTTCTTACATGGAATTTCAAAGGGGTATTACCTAATAAACAACTAATGATCAGAGATGTTATTTTGTAGAACCATGTTATCTTGGCTGGTATTTTGGAAACGAGAATAAGAAGGGAGAGTAGCAATATGTTGAACTATTTTCCAGCTAAATGGCACAGCATATCCAACATCTTTTGTGATCCCAATGGCAAAAGTTTTGTCTTGTATGACTCTCATGCACTATCTATCCTCTCATTTAGCATAACATATCAAACAATTCATTTAGAGGTTGCAATTGGACAACTCAACCAAAGATTATATATCTCATTTATACATGCACATAACAATGCTTATCAGAGAAATTTTCTCTAGAATCAAATTAAACAACTTGCCACTTGACCCATGGATGCTATCGGGTGACTTTAATTATATTCTAAGAACTGAGGAAGCTGAGGGACCATGTTCAGTTTGTACTCCTTGCATGGATCTTGGCAGATGTTTGGAGGAAGCTCAATGCACTGATACAACAATAGGAGGATGCTTCTATATATGGAAAAACTAGCAATCAGGTTTTGATTTGATAAAGAAGAAGTTAGAAGCGTTGCAAATCTCCGTTGGCTGAATCTATTTCCCAATTGCTTTTCAAAGTTTGCTAGTAATCACTTATCTGATCATACTCCCATTCTAACTTATCTGACTACAGATAAAATTGTCCACCTTTTCAGGTTCAATGAATTTTGATGCAAATAGCTAGGTTTGAGGAAGATTTATAGAATGCATTGAGATCTGACATACAAGGCACTAAGCAATTTATCTTTATATAGAAGTTGCAATTAATCAAGCAGTAAATGAAGAGATTTTATAGTGTCAATATTAACACACACCATCTTGTTAACATAACTAGAGGAGAGTTGGAAGCTATACAACAACTACAACACACCAGTCCTAGAAATCCGAGAATAAAAGCTAAAGAAAAGGAAGTACTACACAATTACTCTCAAGCACTGTTATTTAATTATTCCCTATATAAACAAAGAGGAAGAGTGGAATGGATGAAGCATGGAGACAAAAACATTGTTGTTTTCCACAAGGCCATAATGTCAAGAAAGGCGAGAAATAAAATTATTTCACTTAACCACAACAACAATGTTTTTTATTCTCAAACTCAACTTATACAAGGAGTTTATGAACACTTCAATGAGCTTATGAGCAAGCCTACGGATGCACACTCTTCCAAATTATTTCTCAAACAGATCCTAAATGACTCTTTCTTTAGAAGAAGCAACCCAATTAGCAGACCTATCTCACTCCAGGAAATCAAGGACATAATTGCATCTCTTTATCCTCACAAAGCCCCTGGGCTTGATGGTTTCAATATTAATTTTTTCAAGGAAACTTGGTCTCGCACTGGAAACATGGTTTTAGAAGCTATGATGGAATTCTTTAGTAAAGGTACATTTCTCAAGGAAATCAGTAAGACTTTTATCATTCTGGCACTAAAGAATGGTGAGTTGAATAGCTTCGATGATTTTAGACCATTTACCAATTACAATTCCTTGTATAAAATCATTTCCAAGCTCCTAGCTCAAAGGCTCAAAGGAATTCTTCATAATTACATTAGCCACACTCAAGGTGCTTATATACCTGAAAGAATAATTAGTGATAACATTCTGTTACTTCAAGAGCTTATTTCTGATTACTCCAAGAAGAAAAGCAAACCCAATTGTTTTAACAAAATTGATCTTAGGAAAGCATATGATAACGTGGATTGGAGCTTCATTATAAACATTATGCAAGCTATGGAATTTCCAGAAATATTTACACGATGGATTGAACAATGCTTAATGACTTCTTCTCATAGCATCTTGATTAATGGATAACTTACCAAGTTTTTTCCAAGTAGCAAAGGGATCAGGCAAGGAGATCCTTTATCTCCATACATCTTTTCCTTAGTGATGCAAACTCTACATAAGATCATTGTGAATGTTATGTCATGGACGAGGGATTTCAAATACTACTCTAAATGTGGTAAATTTAAACTAACCAATCATTGTTTTGCAGATGAGGTGATTATGCTTTCAAAAGTTGATACTAGTTCCATCTCCACCATGATTAAAGCTTTAAAGACATTTGAAAGAGCCTCAGGACTTCATGTTAATTGTTCTAAAAGTAACATCTTCCTTTCTAAGAGCGCCTAAATTCTTTAGCAATCGATCACTATCTTAACTGGGTTTCTATCACAACAGTTCCCAATGAAATATTTGGGCATCCCTATCTCTCCACACAAACTAAAACCAAGCGATTACACAAAGCTACTTGATTGAATACAAACCAGAATCTCATCTTGGAGCTCCAGACATCTTTCACGAGCAGGGAGAATACAACTTATTAAGTCAGTTCTCAACTCTATCACCACCTATTGGGCAACCCACATATCTTTCCCAAGATCAATCCTAAAAGCCATAGACAATATGTTCAGTAACTTCTTATAGACAGGTAGCAAGGAGAAAAGTCATCAAACTATAATGAAATGGAAAGAAATATGCACTCTTAAAAATCGAGGTGGCTTGGGAATTTACTCCATTAAAACCATGAACTCAATCTTACTTACCAAAAGGTTATGGTGACTAATGGAAGACAAAAAATCTCTATGGTGCAAATGTATACATAGTTACTTCATCAAGAATAGGAGTATATGGGCAATAAATTGCTCACACTTTCGCTCCACTACTCTTAAAGCCATTCTCAAGATGAGGGATAAGCACAAAGAAGACTTTATTTTGTTGATAGGTAATGGGAGGAATGTCAATTTTTGGTATAATAACTGGCTCTCAGGTGGACCATTGATTAACTCCAATGTAGCTAAATCCTAAAGAGCTTAATAACCTTAGATGCGTCCGTTGCTATAGCATTACAATGCAAGGAAACATTTTGAAACTCTACATTTCCCAGCTCTCTAGCTAATGAAATCTGTGGAACTTATTACAACACTGAAGAATATAAATACATTTGAAGACACTCATATGATGGTAAATTTTGGAATTCCTCCTGCAAGAACATAATTTTTAAACAACTTCCCAAGCTATCATGGACTAAAGCCACCTGGTCTAGTCAACTTCAAGCCTGTGCAGAGTTTACTTTATAGCTTGCGATGAAAGGTGATTAAACAGTTGATAAGATAGCCAAATACTCTAAGCTCACTAACTAGTGTTGTTTATGAAGAGAAACGGAGGAAACTAGTGCGCACTTGTCCTTCAAATGTCGTTACATTAGAGACATATGGAGGGAGCTTCACAACAAATGCACATTAACTGCTGTAATTGATAACCCGGACAATATCCGAACCTGTTAATTGAAATACAGAAATAGCACCGCTCATAAATGCTTTTGGATAGTTCTTTCTTCGACACTCATAACTACATGGGATGAGAGAAACTTCACAAGTTTCTAAGACAAAAGCAACTCTCTGGAGCAGTTTTATAAACAATTGGTACAACAAATTAGGCTTCAAATTTGCTTTTCAAAGCAGAATTTTCAGCACCAACAATACCTCTTTGTACAATGGAATGTGTAGATTGCACTGCGGTGGTGGGAAGTTTAAAGACGGAGGAAATAACATTTCAGCTGGGACCCTAGATGAGTGCAGCGGCTCACATGGTGGGATGCTAATTTGCCAAATCACGTTGACATAATAGGCAGACGTTAACAACATGCATAGTGGAGACCAAGTCGACATAAAAGATGGGAAGCAAACAAGACGCATGGTGGCGCGATTAAAACAACTGGGACGTAATTTTCCGGGATTGAATATGGATGTGCGTGCAGCTGGAACATATGTTTTAAGTTCTTTGTATTCCTACTGGATATTCGGCTGAAATGTCCTTGGTTATTTCCAAGTAGAATCGCTATAATGACTTCTAAGTTGTAACAACTTTTGTTTTGCCTTCTAGGCCTAATATAATCAAAATTTTTTAAAAAAAAAGGTTTTAGGAAGGCCTCGCTTGACTCATTGCGACTCCTACCTACACGTTAATCACTACAGTTCAATTTCTAATTATACAACTTTTTTGTGCTATTCAGTAATAGTAATATGTTCCTTTTATGTGTATGCTGTTAAAAAATTGTCTTGAAAATGTTATTATTGTCCAGTGTCATACATTGAATAAAGAAGAGAGATTTGAAATTCAAGGCAAACTCTTTTTTTCCCCTTAGATGGATACATGCAAGTATCAGTGGCCAAGCAATAGCTAATTCTTAAATTGTTTCTTCTGATTAATGGAATAATAGTGTAATTATGCTTCATTGCTATATAAATATAGAAATGTACACATCCATTTCTTAGTTAACTATGAGGAGAACTTTGGTTGGAGTACGTACTTCTTCATCTGGCTGGTTCATTATTGTTGTGTGCTTGTTAATATTTTCTTTATTTGTCGTATTCTTGAATGGAGCTTCTGGCATTCCAGATTGTCTTTGCTGCATCTTCTTTAAGTAGCTTCTTTGTTCTTGGACTATACATTACCTTATTCATGGATATCTACATGGAATTTTCAGACACACCATCACAAACTTGTTTCTACAGGGAAATATGAAGTAGATCCAATCCTAGCCGTAGCAGAATAGTTATGAAACTTTTCGTAATCTTTAATTTCCCAAAAACCAAGATCTCTTAATTAATTCTATAAAATAATTAACATAAATCATAATAAAGCGGAAATTTAATTTGTTCCTTATTTCGAAGCTTGATCTCTATCTTGTCGTATTCCTCGAACCGTTTCCGAAACTGATCTTTCTCAACCACTATAGTGACACAGATGTTCAATCTCTAACGATATCCACATAATGGATTGAAAAAACTCTGTAACTCTTACATAGAGGGTTAAGCAATGAGTACTAGCTCCATTAGAGCTTAAGCCTATTTATAATAGGTTTTAGACGTTTTAGTAATTTCATTGAAATTAAATTCTAATTTCAATTAAACTTAGAATTACAAATAATTCTAATTAAATACCAATTATGCCCATATTAGATTTAATATCTCATACTGATCCTTGTTTATTTAATATATGATATTTAATCATAAAGTTTCTCAAATGTTACAATCAAGTCCAACTTGATTAAAGTAACATTGCTCTCTTCAACTCATTCTATATGTGAGACCCTTTAGATTCCCAAGTATGTTGACAATGATTATAAATTCTAATTCTAATTCATAATTAGAATTAGATAAATTAAAACTTCTTTTAATTTATCTTTAATTCTCCAATTAAACAATTTATAATCATAGATCAAGATTGGCGTTTAGTAACGCATTATGACTACCTAAATATTTAGGAATGTCAAAGTGGTTTTACTTAACCTTTCCGTACATGATTTTTTCGTATAATTCAATCCTTTCATCATAAAATGTTCCGATTAGACATAGAAAATGGAATTAATATCTATTCTATTTTGAGTCCAATCATATTAGTTTTTGCTATTAGCTATCAATTCAATTAATGACATTTGTAAACTATTTACAAAATGTCATTCCACATTAGCCAAGGAATATTTCCTGAATTAATACTAATTGAGAATAACGGAACATTCTCCCTAATTACTTTAAGGTGATGAATCATATCTTGATCACACAACTATCTCCATATAGTTCATGCTATATCCAATGACTACTAATTAATTGACCTGTGATTAACTAGGTCAAACGTAATATTAAAATGTATCAATCCCTGTACAAGATAATTCTGGTGACCTCAAATCATCACACTAAGAATTCCATAAATATACAAGTAATGTTCCAAATTGATTTCTTATATCTGGTTTGTCCAGCGAACTTGTTCTCTAACAAGCAACCACACGTTTGTTAAGTATCTCTATATTTTAGCTTATGAGATCATCTATTCCTTCATAAGGAAAAACGTAACATGTGCTAGTCTTTTTGCATTCTATTAATGTTCAATATTAATAGAACAATGATTAGGAACAACTTAAGGATAATACATAAATGCAATATGAATATCATAATTATAATCTCATTATGATTTATTTGCAATGTACAATTATCCCATGGACTTTATCATATATATCTAAATATGTACATGATAATTATAATCTCATTATGATTTATTTGCAATGTACAATTATACCATGGACTTTATCATATACATCTAAATATGTACACGATAAACAATGTCTTTAAATTATATTATCACTAAAATACAACCAAAACGTTTGACTGTAGGGCATAAACCAACAATCTCCTTCTTGCATTAAGCCAATCGCTTATGTTTTTCATACCATATCATCATATGACGATTATACTACCACTGGGACAGTGATTTAATGAGAAAATTCTACAAGATTCTCTATAGTAATCATTTGCTTAAATCTTACAACTTCCATCTTAATTATCATCATAATTAAGAAAAATTCGCTAAATACATCATTGGATCTTTAATAAGATCTTAGCTTCTTTGACACGCCTAATGGTTCTAATGTTTCACAGTACATTACTGTCTTAAACAATGCAAGGAACTATATCAAGTTCACTAAAGAACTTATTGATCTAAATAACCATTTCCACTAAATGAAAAATGTAGCTTAATTAGCAACCATATCTATGTTGGAACTTTTCCAATCTTGTATGATATTATTCTTAAGTAAAATAGACCTTAAGTAGGATTTACTTCTAAAGTAAATATCTTTATCTCCTTAAACTCAACTATTAACGCATACATAGAATAATAGATATCTTTAATACTTTACAAGTATCAGATATCTTAAATACTAAACACCTTTAGTACATTATCTATGCACTTGGACTTAGAATAGGTAAAAAACTTCCATCTTATCTTTATAGATCTAAATCTCATAATTAAGTTGTTACCTTTTTCATATCCAAAAAGAGTTATTCTTGGACAATTATACTTTCAACAATTGAAAATTAGAATTGATATTCTCTATGAGCAATATTTTTCTACATAACCCCACTAAAGAGGACAACTATACTTCCACTAACCTTCTTTTAGACGAGATAAATTCACAATTATCTCCAAAATAAACTCTTCAAATTTATCATGAAATGAACTTTCAATGTCTTGTATCCTTTCAACTATACAACAAATGTATCAATAATAGTTCTAATTGGATGTCTTATTATGAGATTTGAACTTTTCAAATTTCATCTTACTCCCACTACTTATCTTGAGAACCATTCTCTTATAAGTACACATTGAAACTAACAATTTATTCAATAGGTCTGTAAGATTATATCTGTAACATCCGGTTTTCATATAACGGGTTGAATTGTAGAAACGGGTACACGAGAGATTAATCAGAGAAATCAGGAAAACACATCTCATGCTCATGCATTTGGGAACAGTAATTTTTGCACATGAAAAATACCTGTACATGCATTCATGACAATTTC
>JANQAP020000391.1:214895-240550 GCA_026874005.2 Erythroxylum coriaceum
AAATAAATTTATTTAATCTATTATATAATATTTATTAACAAATTATTACTAAAATTATGTTATTTTAATAAAATAAATAATTTAAAAATTAATATTTTATTTAAAAATTAATATTTATTTGAAATATATTTTAATTATTAAATCACTTTTTATTTGAACATTTATATATTTTAAATTTAATTATATTTATTAATAATTATTAAAATTTAGTTACATATAATTTAATTATAAAAATTAAATAAAATTAAATTATTCATAATTTTTATTGATAATTATTTTTAATTTATTAAATATATAATATTGAATTAAATTATTCATATTTTTATTAAAATTTAAATAATTAAATAATATATTAAATCATAATAAATCAGAGTTTTAAAAAAAAAATTTTTTAATAGTTTTCATAATTTTTGAAAACTAAAAAAAACTAAAATCAGAAACTAAAAACTTATATTTTTTTGTTAAATTATAAAATAAAAATAAAAAACTAAAAATAGAGTTTAGTTGGGTTACGTATCATATTTGTCTCGCACGTATTTTATCATTATTAGTTTCTTTTAAAGAAATTTAATCCGAGGACAAATTGTATCTTTTATTATTTGTCTATCTTTACTGTATCATTGATTCTCCTCTCATTAACTGACAGTTTGGCCGAGTGGTCTAAGGCGCCAGATTTAGGCTCTGGTCCGAAAGGGCGTGGGTTCAAATCCCACAGCTGTCATTCTGTGTGCCTTTTGGTTTTCAATTTTTTTCTCAAAAGCATTTCTGAAGCCTGACACTGACACATCCAAAAACTTCACAGGTTTTATTAGTTTTTGTTCGTAAAAATTTTCCCAAGTTTGTTTTTGAAAGTCAAAAACTAAAACAAAAGATCCAAAAGCTTTTATGGGGTATCCTGGTTTGGTTCTATGGCATTAGACATTCTTAATCACGAGCTATGTTTTGTAACAAAGACAACAAAACACTTCTGTTACAAATTTGGTTCATGTTCTGCAAAATAACGTGGCTAGCTTCATACATGGCTCAAAAATATCTTCTTTCGGAGGATAAATTACAACAGATGGATGGGAACAAAAGCTATCAAAATGTTCTCTTTTCAGATATTTTGAAACATCTCTTCTATATGTCTTTACATAAGTGATTTGACATCATTAGGTATCTCAGAGACACAGTTCATTGGATAGTTTCAGACAGTGATTAGTTGTTTCTGTTTGGTTTACTGTCAACTTTTAGTTCCACAGAAGATGTCCTGGAAATGACAACCTCAGCACAGTTCTGATGTATTGGTATTGCTTTGGTTTAATCTTACATCTAACTTCATTTCGACCTTACTTGAACATGATCTGTATCCTAAAGCTAACAGCTCCATTTCCAGTTTGCAATTCATAAAAACTTGAACTTCATATGTTCATTACACCAATACAGCACATAGCACAAGATAAAACACAATCAAAAGACTGTTAACGTAGTTGCAAGTAGCAACTCTCTCCCTAAGCACTCAAGAACTCAACAAGCATTGAAAGGGAAGCCTCAGAAATTGCGAACTTAGGTGATGAATTGACTCCCATGCTTTGCAATAACTCAGTAAAACTCCTCCTTTTCTGTACATGCCCCCCAACCTTGACAGGCTCAGTGTTTGTGGGGTTGGAGTCTTTTTCACGTAGCTTGGCAAGCTCACTAGTCCAAATATCAATAAGTGCGGACATGACTGATAAAAAAGGAATCTTGCAAATTTGAAGACTAAAGGGACTATAAGACCAGAGTGACTAAGAGTCAAGTAAGATATTTGAAGGCTTTGAAGGTTTGAGATGTTGAGAGGGTTTGGTTTCATGGACTTTATATAAGAAAAGTTGAGCAGTGGTTTTGTTGGTTACCAAGTAGACATGTATATCAGTGTGCCCCACTGGTCCCTAAAGTCAACCTCCGTTGTTGGTTTCCAATAGAATTTGTGAAAACTGGGGCAAGTTCGTGGTATTTGGGATTTTTTATAATCTAGATACAGGCCCCACAGGTTCTCCAGGATTTTGGTGGACGTGCAAATATCTGCTGGCGTTTCAGAATTTCCTGTTTCTTCAGATACAAGGGGCATTGACCTGTTTGTTGCTTTTTGTTTTACTTATCTCCTTTTTTTTCCAATCTTATCATCTGTGGAAAAGATATTTTCAAAAGGGTTCTAAAGATTAATTGGCTAGAGCAGAATAGAATAAAAATGTATGAGAAAGAACTCAAGAGACAGGTAAATATCAAACCAATAATTACAGAAACATACTACAGATGCTTTTCATGCTATGTATCCAGAAATTTGACTTGGAGATTTTGTTCATCAGAACACAATAGTTTGGAACGTTGGTAAATATCCAACCAATAATTACAGAAACATACTACAGATGCTTTTCATGCTATGTATCCAGAAATTTGACTTGGAGATTTTGTTCATCAGAACACAATAGTTTGGAACGTTGGTAAATATCCAACCAATAATTACAGAAACATACTACAGATGCTTTTCATGCTATGTATCCAGAAATTTGACTTGGAGATTTTATTCATCAGAACACATCATAAATTCGTACCATACCAGCTAGCTCATACTAAAAATATACAGGCCCAGGATGAACAAGGAGACAAAGTTGGCATCAGAGCTGGGACAAGGCCAAGTTGGAGACTTGGGTGTGATTTGGATTTTGGGCAAATGATGTACTAGCTTCCATTAAAAGTTGAAGCTGAATACTTTGATTTGCAACATAAAAGCATTTCAGGAAAATTGAAATTTTAGCAGCATCTGATCAGATCATTGATGACTTGTATGTCATGATAACTGGCAAATGTGATTCTTCTTGCAGGCACATCTTGGAGATTAGCTGTGAATTGATGAATTGTAACCCTCTTGGCAGCAGATGTCATGCATATCACACATGATAAGGTTGTGATTAATGGGACAAACTTTCATATGGAGGCCCCGCGTGTATTGCTTCAGGCATAGTCCTCTTCAGCAAAAACTCATCTTCTCCAAGCTTTAGGCTACGGCCTCTGAAAAAGGTTGAATTCCTGAGAAGGAAACCATGGGCTGAACGCACACCATGGTCGGTGCAGTTCCAAATTTACCAATCACCAAGCAGGAACAACTCCCACAACAGTGCTCGTAAGGGAGAATCGATGACACTGAAGCCAAAAGAGGAGGCTTCCATACATAGGGTGATAATCATGATACCCATGTAGGCACAAGGCTGACCAAGAAGTCTACAAGTGTCATGAGCAAATGGAATTCCGCACAAATGCTCAACACTCCTTAGATTCAAGACCACTGACTACACACAGGTTCAAATCCATGGGGTCCAACCTTCATACATGTTGCAAAGATTATCTATGCTCATCGCTTGCTTAAGTAGATAATCCACTTGCTCCCCAATACTAATGTCTCTGAGACAAAATATATGGTTTGTTGGAGAAAGAAAAGGCATAATATAACTAGTCTATACGAATTTAAAAAATAATGCAGGATTTAATATACACTAGGTACCTGTTGTCAGCAATATCTCCACCATCTATTTTCATCTCAACTCGCTTTAGCACGGACATTGCATAAGAATTTTTACCTATAAGATTCACAAAAAATACGAAAAAGAAAATCAGAATGCAAGTCATTTCAGTTTCGGATATAGTAAACATGACCTAAAGCATAAAAGCCAGTATATTGGTTATCGCATTAGTAGACTATTATTTGCCTCACAAACACCCAAATACAGAACAATAACACAGCAATATAAGTAATCAACAAATACTAATAATAGATTGTTTGATTCATTAGCAATTCTTTTGTCAGTGGACACTCCTTGAAAGCAATGAAAAAAATTACGTAATAATAGGGTAACTCACAAGAAAAGTTTACATCGGATGAAAAGTTTATACACTTAGTTGGTCTCTAAAGAGTAGAGGTCAAATCACAAACTTTCACAGAAAATCATGTTTTGATGTGAGCAACTTGCTGGTCTCATAAGAATTAACTTCAAACAGTACTTATTTGTGTGTGATTGTTTTCTTGGTTTGTTGGATGTTTTATGTGAAAACTCAAGGACCAACTAAAAACCTCCCTAGAAAACTTTAGTGGCCATGAAGGCGGGAGTGAAGTGCAAGGGCAATGACTCTTAAAATTGTCCACATAAGGGCAAGAAGGCAAGGCGTAGAACAGCGGATCCCTCTTTATCGGCTAACCTCCCACCGGTTGGCACGATTAACTGTTCCCTCCCCTGGTGGTGTCAAATCTCCGAGGAGAATCTCAAAGGAACATAACAAAAGTGTGTTCTTGATTTACATTATATGAAATGCACAAAAAATATATATTAAAGCATCAAACAGTAAGTGAAGAGCCCCAGGATCAACATTACCTCTGGTAAATCGACCGCCACTCGGAAAAGCAGGTTGAGGAGCTTCATGATTGTTATCTTCAATCTTAATTTTGTTTACTGAGGCTGTCTGATCATCTTTAACCTCAATCCTGTCTACATCCAGAGGTTGTGAAGACTCTAGAGGAATGCCTATAACTTTACCATCCGGCGAAGTCATAGTTATTGCATGTTCATTTAACTCATCAAATGTTGTCATATGATTGAGCTGACCTGTTTCCACCTCCTCATGCCTAGATATGGGCTGATCAAAATTTGAGGTTTCTTGATAATCAGTTTGAGAAGATATAATAGCACTGACCAAATCAGTCGTTGTCATGCTTTTAGATCCATAAGCATCAATCATTTCTGCTTGATCAATGAAGTCATCAGGTAGACTTGCTGCAGGGGAGATAATCTCCGATTCTGAGTTACTATCATATACACTATCTGGTGGGGATATCCATACTTGACCTTGCAAAGAAAGTCCAGGGTCACTCGGGAAGTCCTTGGTGCTCCACCCATCAGATTTGGATAGGCCACCTGTTTCTGTGTCGCTAAATTCATTAGAATTGTTGAAAGTTGAAGATAATTTTATTACTTCTGTACATAGGAACAAGGGTTTATATACAAAATTCCTAGGACTATTTAGGAAGTAATCTAGCTATTAACTCTATGAAGTCTCTCAATTATAGGAGAGATTATAGGTGTAATTATAACAATATCAATACTAACAATATCAATGCTAATAATCTCTGGTCAACAAGAATTTACCATCTAGTTCTGGCCTTGACATAATAATTCCCTGTGAGCTTCCTTCCTGGCTTTCTCCAAGTCCTTCGAGAGCCTGTCAGGGAATAGAATCAGATATTTATTACAACCAGTAATCATGCAATAGTCTAAATATAGTAAGATGGTCTTCAAGTCAGACTTTACTTTATGAAGATTGCCGGCATGGAGGCTTGCAGTTCTTGCAAGCTTTGTCATTATTGCATACAGTCCCTTTACAGATGATGTCAATGGTGCTATTAGAGGCTTAAATTTGTCAATAGCCTCTCTAATTCTCAAACTATAAGACTGGTATATGGCCTGCCCATGAATTGGAGACACGTCCATTTTGGTTTCTCTTTCTTTAGTCATAGCATCATTCATAGCTGCGACATCCTTTGATAGGACTGATTCTAATGGGAGAAGAACTACATTTGCCTGCCAACAAGAGAACCAATGAGCTCTACTCGTCCGATTCTACATGACCCTAGACCGTGCATACGGTTCAACTATAATCAGTAAATGATCTGCTTAACATAAAGCAACTAGCATAATGAACAACAGAACAAAGTCCAGGTATGTTGCACCTCTGAAAGATCTTTCATAAGAGAATGATGTACTGCAGCAGCTTCCTTTCCCAGTGTATGAACATCGTGCAGATCCTCGGTTATTGCAAGAACCTAAAATGATAACATGAATGGCTTAAAAAATGCCAACCAAACATACCAAAATTACATGTCAACAGGACCCTGACTAGAAAGCAAGTCACGAGTCTGGGAGGCAATGTGGTAGTATGTTCATCATAAGCTACAATAATAGTTTAGATCACCGGACAAAGAAAAAGTATAAAAAAGAAAACAATAGTATCAAATGAAGGCTTTTACACCTCTTCAAGCATGGTGCCAGATTCAGAAGTCAAAGCAGTATGGCCCCTTGAGACACGAGCAAAAGCAGATAATGCGACACTAGCTTCATATGCACAGTCCTTCATTGAAAGAACAGTGTCTTGTAATTCACCTGTACCAGACGAGATCAGCAAATTTAGTTGCATTACAACAAAGGAAGGGATTGGACAATAATACACAGGCATAACACGAAAGCAAAATTTCACAGATGTTTATAATGCAAGCTTGGTAAGCAAAAGGTACAAAGTATAATGGTATTTGGTACTCTATGTGCCATTACTTTTTGCATAATGTTAATTGCATGAGGCACATTAGAGAGCTAGTATTCTCATGATATGTGTCCTATATAGGAGTAATATTTATGTGTCTTATATTGGAATATTACTAGAAGTATATGTTTCTCTACAACTAAAAATTGACGGGCAGACCTATATAGTGTGACGACATTCTACTCACTCTCTTTTTCTCTCTGATTCGGACTTAGCAGATAAAGTTCAAGCAATTAACAATAGGTTTAGATTGTGCCAAAAGTTTCTTTTTCACATATTAGAGATTGATTGGAGATTCCCCATGATCTGCCCACTCTTTGTGCTTTCCTTCTCCTTTCTTATCAAATAATATTATGCAGTGTACTGTAAGCTAACAAAAATTTGTGTGGGCATTTCCCCTTGGTTAGAAAGCACATTAACCTGAAGCTGACTGTGCTTTAAGTGATGCTATGCAGAGATCAGTTGTTACAGAATACAAGCCATTGGAAGCCGCTTCCATGCTGCTTTGCGCTAGCTTCCACTCCTGCTCAGTGCCTGTCACAATAGCAACAGTAAATTCACCAGCTTAGTTGAACTTCAATCACCATAAGCCTAAAACACATATCAAGTTAGGGAGCATGGGAACACACGTGTGAAAGAGTGATAGGCAACTTCCAATTTGGTTAGTGCATTCAAGTAAGCTTGCTGCCATGTCCTGCCATCCCCAACAGCTGTTGGTGGATGACCATCTCCTGCAATCTGAAAAATACCATCTCTTGATGCTTCGAACTCCAAAATTGACATGCAAATTTTTACAATATCTGAAGCCTTTTCCTTAGCTTCCCATAGCAATTGTTGCCGCCTCATCAAATGGTCGTGGAATTCAGGAGGAATTCCTGAAGTTTTGGATGACGTATGAACAATACTATTGGAGTTTGAACTACCACAAGCCCATCCCATTGCTCTACCAAGTTGTCCTTCTGCCATGATAGAATTTTGCTCACAAGCTTGCAGACAGTCAACTGACCTAACAATTTTTGTTACAGCTGACTGTATGCCGTCCAGCAACTTAGGTCTGCTGAGATTTAGTATAATGGAAGATAAATTATCCTCACTAGTACGAAACTTCTGAAAAGTGGCTCTGTTCTCATATGAGGGAGTCAATGCCTCATACATCCATTCCAATTGGACAATTTCTAGGCTTGTCTTATGAATAGCCTCTTTGAGTTCATTTACCTGTCTTTTCATGTCTAAAGCTGCTGATCTTGCTGCTCTAGCAGTTTCATGGGCATTGCAGTATTCTTCAAGTATGAGTTGGACTTTCCTCACAGCCCCACTGTCCTTTTTCATTTGGCCAAGAGAAAGAGCCTTTGTTGTCTCTGCTAAAAGGTTCATATCCTCTGTTTCTTTATCCAACCAGGCCAAAAATGTAGGAGCAACTCGTTCTTTCAGGTAGCGGCCAACATGCTCTTGAAGTTGCAGCTCAAGCTTTTTCTTTATAACATTGAAAAGCTGATCGAACCCCAAATTTTGATCAGCAGATGAAACAACATCATGCATGCATGAATCAAGAAAAGAGTCCACAACGAAGATTTTCCAGATGAAAAATGACAGGTTATCCAATAGACCATCAAATTTCCAGATATATTCAGATAAAGAGTACCCAGACCTCATCAAATCTGCCAAACTTGAGAACTTATCTGAACTATAAGCAACAGAACCACCAAATGTTGACATCAATTTGTCAGCAGATTCCAATTCCGAGAAGGGCATAACCAGCAGGGACAATAATGCTTTACTTCCTAAAGCCTGTGGCTCCCTTGTCTCCTCAATTAGAGATTTAAAATGGGATTCAGAAGAAACCAATGTATGCTTTAGATCAGCTTCTCTCTTTTTGAGAGAAGAAGTTCGCATCTCTCTCTGGTTCCATGTTTGATGAAGTTGATCCAGCTGTGCTCTACAAGCTTCTTCTTGTGAGGCAAGCTCCTCGGCCTCTTCCCAAGAGAGATGATCCCTACCCTTAACAGCAGCTTCCTCAAGAGCTAACTGCTGCTCAGTAATAAGGCCAACTTTGACAAAGTAGTTTTTTTCTAATTCAACCAAGGTTGTCCTCTCTACTTCAACATCTAAAAGTTGCTCTAAAGCAGTGTCAATGGATCCCCGGATTTGTGAGATTAACCCAAATACATCCATTACTTCTGAATTTAATGCAACAGCAGATCTTATCACATCCAGTAAAACTGCTTCAATCATTTGGCCAATGAAGTTTCTACAAGAAAGTAAAGTGGTTTTGAATACCATAGCCCAATTTTTTTCAGAAGAGGAACTTTGACTGCCAAAATCTGTATCAATACTGGGTATGACCTTGCCAATGAAGTCTTGTATTTCACCAACAAAGCCAGATAAAAGTACACATTTCTCTACTTGCTCCTCAAACTCAGAGAAAATAGTTCCAAACCCATGATTTGCATTTATTCCCCCATCTGTATTGCAGAAAATTTCATGTATTCTGTGCTTAACATTATTATACAAGGAACTCACTGCTATATCTAACATAGATAACACCTTATCCTTCTTGTCCTCCAGCTCCCCTAGCGAACTTAAGTCCTTGGTGGGCTCATACGCTATTTTTCCCGATTGGTTGAAAAAATTGGCATCTTCTTTCCTCACAAGACCAACAGATTGCATGTACTTCAGGAAAGCAGATAGAAGGTGATCCTTGGCTTTTGTCTCTGTCTCTGAGCCAATAGAGTTGACAAGCTCAATACACTCTTCTTCTAGTTTACTTATCTCTGCCACATATTTCTCCACCTTGAAACAAAGATCATCATGAGTGTATCTAACAGAATCCATAACGTTCCCATGTGCTTTAGCAATAAGCTCAGCAGCCTGTCTTCTGGCAAGAGAGAGGACATCAGACGAAGTGGCATTTGCAGACATTTGTAACACTTGTGCCCATCCATGTACAGAACTAGTCGTAAGGTAATTCAAAGGTAGAATTCTTTGCAAAGCCAAAGAATATGCTTGAATATCACTTAGGGCAGATTCAAATCCATGATCCAGTTCAGCCATAAGCTGCGAAACTTCTTTATCTATATCCTGACATTGTGCCAGTGTGGGCTCAGGAACTATGGTCAATGGGACTCCTGCAACCATGACAGCTGATGTAAGAGATAAAGTATCAGCCACAGTACTCAGCTTTATGCAGGAATTTATTTCCGCCAATAGATTGCTTCGCAGACCGTCAAGGGATCTTCCATGTTGATCGATCCATGTAGCAGCTTCTTGGGCCTTCTCAGCTACATCTGACTTGACTTGTGTGAATTCTCGAGCATACATTTCAAATGAAGCACGAGTTTTCTCTGAATTACAAGTAGCTTCAGCAACAATCGACTTTGCAGATGTTTCATGAAGAACAAGAGTTGATCTTTCTTGATCAGCCCGATGAAAAAGTGCAGACGCAACCTCATATTGATGTAGAGCATCAGCAAACCTCTGAGATACATTGTCCGTCAGCAATTTATGGTTCAAAATAAAACAAAATTTTTTGTGACTAAAAAGATTCAAGCAGGAAGTTTGTACCTCAAGAGCAGATTCAACCGCTGGTAATGTGGCTAATAGAAGATCATGATGTTCCTAAATATTAGAAAAATAGAGTATTACTCATAAATAACATCAACACAGGGACCCAAAATCTAACAGAACCCTTGCATGCAAAATTAGAACTTCCAAGCTGCCACAATGACAACTCAACAAAACACATCATGCAGTATTTGACAAAAGCACTAAAGGCATTAATTCCAAGCATGTCAGACAGGCTTAAAAGTTAGCAAACTGGGAATACAGTTGACATTATGAATCTACTCAATCTTAGCATTTCATCGATAATATCAAAACCAGCACAATGTTGTACATGAAAGGTACAAAGCCAAAACTTTTATGAAAATTTAGTACCTGCAAGGGAACACGAATTTCTTGCACACGTGATGCAAATAAGCTCAAGCTGACTGCCAACTCCATGCCTTTTCTTTCTTCACCACCAATTGCTGCATCATCGTGCAAATCCCCTCGTGTCCACTCTACAAGTGGATCCCAAATGAACACCTCTAATAACATCAATATTATGTCCTTGTTTTTCCTTAGGACCCCAAGAACTGCTTCACAATTTGCTCTGAATGTACCTTCAACTCCAGTCAATCCTAATGCAGCTTCTATCATTTGTGTAAGGCGAAATGGAACAATCTCTGGAACTTTTAGCCTTTGTCCTTTATCAAAGCAAACATTATAATCAATATGCACAACATCACCACTGCAGAAATCCACAAGAATGTTATCCAAATGTCTATCTCCTAGGCCCAGAATGTGACCCACCATACTCATTGCTGCAACACTTCCAGAATACCTGCTAAGGGAAAACAGTCATCAGTATTCATCCAGAAAATATATTTCATAAGATCCACCATCCAACCCAAAACAGAAGAAATGATGTCAAATGCAGAATATGCAATACTAAATCACCTTTCCCAACCCTCAGTTGTACAATCAAGGCTCTCACCACTTAATCTGTCAAAACCAGATATATGAAGACCAAGTGGGAACGAAGAAATTAATTTTCCTATTATCTTTGCTTGATAGATTCTTCCCGATTTTATTTCTTGAAATTGTGTTTGACCAGAAAACTTCTTATTCTAAAGATATAAAATGAGAAAAGAAAAGGAAAAAAAAAAAGATGAAGAAAAGCATGAGAATGATAAATGAGGACAATGGAAAACAGAGGTTGCATTACTCACAGAAGTTACTCTTCAACCAAGAAGATAAACAATGTACGGTAAAGAACAAATGACTCAAGGTTTTCTTACAAACAACTTGTTTCAAAACATTGTGGGTCAAGGTATTGATTTCAAAAAAGGCTGGAACAAATACCAATTGTTTTGAAACGCAAGTTCACAAGTTGTAGACTTCACTGTACCACCCCATCAGTCAAGCACACTTAAGAAGTCAATTGGATCTCTAACTTTGAAGCTTAAACAAGAGTGTGTAAAACAGCTTTTTCAGGTTCCTCAAATAGTACCTTCTTAACTTTGAGCTAAAGGCTTTGAATCCTTCACTAGCACACCAGAGTTCTGAATGAAGCAGTTGTCTCGGAACCTCCTTCATTAAATCCAGAAGAACTTTCCGCTTGACATCATGTGGCCAATCTCTTCTGGAAATAACTCTTCTTATGCCCATTTCTTTAAGTGCAGGCATGATTTTACCATAGAACATATCACTTGGTCGGGGTATAGGTAAAGGAACAGAATTTTTTGTATTACCTGGAGCCATTGCTGAAAGTTGGGCCAGCTGCACACGGTTTTGCCAAGACTTAAAGATGCTGTAAATGCTTATCACATTGTCCACCCATTGAATCAGACCAGCACGACCACTAATAGGAGTTACAGAATAGTGGCGTATGCCAAGCCTATGAGTACGAGTTGCAGAAGATGAACGCAGGATACTGTTTAAAGCGTGAAGAAGTTGCATGATTCTGGCATCAAGACGCAGATCTTCTCCCCCTTTCAGAAGATATGTATACTTTTCACCATCTGAACCAAGTATAACAAGTTTCTTAGGTTTTGTCTTAGTTGACAAGATTGTAACTTGTTCTGCAAAAGAAGCAATTGTGACAATTCCCTGAAGGGTTGCTGCAAGACCACTTTCAGGTTCAGAAGCTAGGACTTCCTTCTCAAGACCTGGCATTGGAACATCAGAAGATGACAATAAAGCCAACTGGGGTGCAACTTCTCTCAAATATATTGATGACTTCCGCTGATAGGATGCCAGGGATGAAGCTATATCATGAAAAGGTCGCCACACTTCTGCAAGTGCAGTCACAGAAGTTGGAGCTGTCTTAAATTTTGAAATGGCTGATTTCAGTCGTTCCCTATACTCCTCATTGAACCACATTTCATGAGGTGTCTCAGGTTTCCGAGATGTTGAAGCGAGGCGACGTTCTAAAGCAACAACAATAGGAGCCATCATAGCTGAGTACTTGGCAGCATTAATCTTAGTTTTTTCATTCTCAGTTAAAGTAGGATTCTCAGCAATTCGTGTAGCTTCATCTTTTAGCAGATTTATGCGCCTCATCACATCTGAAAAAGAATCAAGTGAAAATAGCTCCATACACGATGTTCTCAGAAAATTTGAATATCAATCTAGAGAAAAATAACATGAATGCATACTTAACCAACCAATAAAATGTCTGCAAGATTTTAAAACTGCAATTGCAGACAATTTTTGAAAAAAATGGTCCCATTCATACATGTAAACTTGCCAATTCCCGTACCTCTAGCACACACTTCATAGTAATCCAACAGTAATCAAGCCACATGCTATATAAATACATAAATATAAGTAGAAGCCAATTATGACACATAACAGGAGCAACAATGAACTTAGAGAATAATGGAAACCTTAAAAAATTTATGATTGCAAACTACAGCTTACCAGCATGAAGATCTTGAAGTGTGCTGAGCCACAGCTCCTCCCAAAGAACGGTAACATTTTCAAGTTCATTTATCATGAGTTGCACATCCTGAATTAGTCTTGGGTAAAACTCCCTCTGCATAATACAAGCGTATGGTTAATTAAACATTTGATGTTCCATTTTACAACTAAGCTTCATTAAAAACAAACTTTAGTATAGATGAAAAGCCAACAGAATAGAACCTAAAAGTAGAAAAGGAAATAAAGCTCATTATTAATGTTAAAGTACAAAAGGAACTAAAGTAAAGAATTGATTATCTTTGTTCCCATACATAAAATTAAGAAACCTTTGACCTAAGCAAGAAAGTAAAGAAGCTCTTTCCAAATGCATAGCAATTCAAGCTCAATGACAAGTGCACTCAACATTTCCAGGGTCTGATATAGCCTCTCCCTTATTATATCTTACTCCTCCCTCACTAAACCAATATACAGCATGAACTTGACATTGTTTTTCAGCTTGACAACTTCTAGAAGCTATCCCCTACTCCAAACTTTTCATGCTACAATAGAAAATACTAGTGTTTTCTCCCATACAAATCATTTTCAATTATCAGAAAGTTAAATTCATGACATTAGTATAACAAAGCAACAGAAAGTAATGTAATCAGTAAATGCATTTCAGATTGCTATAACTGACTAGAAGCAGAATAAAGTCCCAGTAATCAGTGGAAAGTTATTCATTACCAAACACTCCAAAATACAGTGCAACTCCTCTGATGGCCTCTCACCATAAGCATTTACATCAACTAGAGTCGGGTACACAATGGACCAAGGAGATAACTTAGCCAGCATCAGTATCACGCCCTCCAATTGCTTCCGAACTACTTGTTCAGGATGAGAACTCAAACGAGCAAACAATTGTGGAGTTACTTCCTACAACAGAAAAAGGAACAAGAACAAGAAATTAACCGACCACACAAACAAACAGCGAATCTCATCTGTGTTCGTGTGCAAGAGAGAGGAGAGACAGAGACAGAGAACAACTCTCACCTGCCACGGAAACAATGGAATGGTTGAAAGAGCAGGCCCAATGGTGTCTTTCAATTCAACCCCATAATTAAGGACGATGTGGAGGAGATATAAAGTAGCCCTCAGAGTATAGCTGGCAGATTTGGAATTCAATGACTCGCTATTAGTGCCAGTGAACTGGAAATTAGAAAGCTGTACAGATGAATATCTAAGAAACTGCATGAAACCATATGCTGCATGTCCAAAGAGATTCACTCTTCTCCTCCTCAGTGACCACCAAACATTAACCAAATCATCAATTGCAGATGAAAGATCTCTTTCTTCAAGAACGGCAAAATAACGTTGTAAGGCACTCTGCAACTGATATGTTAAAGAAACCGAAAGAGGCTCATTACTGGAGTTTTCAGCACCAGGCGCCCCAGCTGCATCTTCAATTATATTTATTACTTGAAGCATCAAAGCCTTCATAGGACTGTTTTCTATGGGCTCCACAGAATCAGGCCAAAGCTTCCCTTCCCCGCGTTTGTTATCACAATCATCACATGAATTTTGAAATAGCTGCAATATCACATATTGCACTCGTTTCCTCTCATCTTCAGTCAAATTAAATCTATTTGGCAAGATTTCCTCATGAAGTATGGGAGAAAGGGAGCATGAAGAGAGGACATTTTCGTGTGAGGTAAAGAGAGAGCATTTGGCTTGATTAAAACACCAAGAAGCATAAGAAATCCATGACTTGCCCATTCTAGGGCAAAGTTTTGTTGACAACTTAGTGGCTGTGCCCACGATCTCTTCAACAAGAACATGCAGTGTAGATTTAGAGTTGCTCATCTCAATGTCAACAGCATGTCCACTGTTTCCACCCGAAAATTTGTCATCCATGCTAAAATCTGTTTCTACTTTGCGGATCACATTTTCTAGAAGCAGATCTGGATAATCCCTTCGCAACCAGTCTGAGAGTTTCAGGCATGCCTTAGCCTTCAAGACAGAATCAGCTGCCTGAGAGATCATGGATTCAGGTGAAACAAAACAAGTGCGTACAAATGACCAGAGATTTGCAAATGCATCTTCATACTTTTTCTCAGCATGCATAAGATGGAAGTCCTCAAAAAGCAAATTCGAAAATAGAAAATCATCATGTCCCTCCTCAGAACAACTGGGAACATGATCTCTCAGATAATTGATAAGGCGGTTTGCCAACATTAAGTTACCTTGTTTGCGGGCTAAACTTGACAAACTCAAACAAAGCTTTAGAGTCGCCAGGGAATTTGGGAAAACAGTTTGGTAAACCCGAAAAACTTTTAACCACTGGTTGCAATCTTGTCGAACTCTGTTTATAAGAGAATTTTCTGATTCAACATACAACGTTAATATTGATGCATGTTGTTTAATACTGGCCTGTGTTCCATGAAGCTTGTAACCTTCTTCAAATGCAAAGATGCAATGCAACTGAGTAGCATATGGTACTGTCTCAGATAAACCATCAAGAGGCAAAACAGCCAATATTTCCTCCAGCATTAACTTAGACTTCTGAATTTCATGTGGCAACCTATCTGCCTTTCCCTCAAGAAACAGCAACATTGCCTGTAAAAGCATTTGTTCACTCCTTTGCAAGGCTAGTTTAGGGTCAAGGGTGAGTTCATTGCTGCTCTTTGGTGTCAAATCAAGATATGACCATGCTGACTGAAAGTCACCCTCATCAAAGTGTGCCAGTGCATGAATTGCATTGATTTCATTGCCCGCCGTAGTTAGAGCACCAGAACAACTCTTCCCTGCATGTTTAGAACGCAACGTTTGCAACTGTAATAGCCAGGACTCTAATGACCTCCAATCACACATGGCAGTATAACTCTCAATAACACGTTCAATAGAGAATTGTACACCTTCAGAGCCCAGTGAATTGAGTGATTCCTCATTCTGTAGTAAATGAATAAAATGAGCAGCAGCTTTTTCGTATTGACCTTGTGCCTGATAGACAAGACCACTTATCCAAGCAAGAGGTCCAAATGTTGCCCCGTGATTCAAGGAATTGTTCTCATCCACAAATAACAAAGAAAATGTCATTGAAGCCCAATTTTGTAGACCAATCAAAGCCTCTGGCTCACGACTCTTACATAGAGCCAGTGCCATCTGCCGCAAAATCCTCAGAACATCCCCAGAAAATTTATCCCTGATATTCCGAAGGTTTTCAGGTAAATGCAGCCTAGACTTCTCCTTCAAAGATGAGCCCAAAAGACCTTTAAGGTCCTGCAAGCGCAGACTACAATATTGGACTGTAGCATCATGACATTGTAGTGCCAATCCAGCATTCATCATTGGTTCACATATACGAGAAAACCACTCCTCACACACCTTCTTGTTTGCCCTAAAGAACAAGGAACTTTGGGGAGTAGCTGAAGGTAAAATGGCTGACCCTTCATATGCATTGTACACATTTTTCTTTAATGCCTCAACAAAATCCAGTAGCAACCTCATTGGTAGCAAATGAGTACCAGAGGAACCCATTAGTCCTGCATTTCCATCATTTTGCTCATTATCAAGCTGGAGTACATGAGCAATGTCCAAAAGCATTCTTTCAAGTGCAGCAAAAGTTTGTGTTGGTCCACCAAGATTGGTCCGAAGACGTGTGGCAATGCAATATCTAGCTGCCTCATGTATAGCCCACCAAGCACCAGCGTGATTATTCACCATGCAAGTCCTTTCAAGAAGATCATTCTCCACCTTCACATCAAACCATAGGAAACTGGTCTCAGACTTTTCTGTTTCCTCATGTTGGCCCAGAACATAGTCCTTTGTGTTCCAGCAGCAACTAACAAGCCGTTGGATCCAAGAAGAGAGAGGAACTTTCCATCTCTGTGAAATGTAACTCAGAATGGAAACAAGTTGCTGCGAGTTAAGATGTCTTTCTAACTGCTTCAGGGCAAATAATTGCTTCCAGTGCAAATTGGATCTGTTACTGGATACAAGGGCATTTGGCCTACGTGTGACAAATATTTCTTGGTCACATAAACCACAAATGTAAATTGTCAGCGGCAACATATAGGAGAGCTGTCTAACAAAAGCATTTTTTATATCAACATCTGGATCACCAAGTTTTTCCAATACCAGTTCTGCCATAGCATTAAAGTGCATGGGAATAACTAGTCTTGCTTGCAAAAGCAACTCCAAGACTAGGGCAACATGTGACCTCACTTCTGGTTCCCTATCAGATGCAGCATCAAAAATAGAAAAAACAAGAATGCTAACACTATTAATGTATCCACATGCTCCAAACACATCAGTAGTTACGTCAAAATTTGGATAAAGGGTAATAAGATTTTCACAAAATCTTTGGATCCATTCCAAGGCCACTACTTTAACTGCAAGAGGAGAAGAAACGTGCAGAGCTTTGACAAGGAATGAACTATATTTCCTCAGATGCTCAACAATCAAAGAAGATTTTTCATCCTTATGTACCTTATCAGGGTCACCATCAGCCAAAGACTTCTTGTCCACATGATTTTTTACAGAGTACCTACCCCATAATTCAATAGCAGTTAGCCTGTTCATAGCCCTTATGATGTCAACTTGCAACTCGATATAGGCCTCAACTGGCAGATCAAATGCATCCAGGTTCTCAAGAATAAATGAAGACAATCTTTCTGAGCGTTTCACATATGTGGCAGCAATATCTGGATGACCAATTATATTGCTAGACATACTTAAGGGAGCACATGTTAACAGAACTTTCAAATCAAACTTTACCAATGCTACTAATTCATGGGTTGAATAATATCGACCATTTTTTTCAACTTCAACTGCATATTCAAGATCCAGAGATCTTTGAAGCAAGTCCTTCAATAAAACCAGCTCTTCAATCAACACAGTCATTGCTTGATGAACAACTTTGTCATTGCCATGTTGAAGCATGAAAATATAAGTAGCAGTGCAACTTCCAATTACCAGATGATTTGGATGCAAACGCCGGTGAGATATAGGTGCATCAAAAGACAGTACTTTTCGCACTGATGATGATTGGAGGCCAAATTTTTGCAAAGATAATAACTGAAGATTAGTCTTTAGAATCTCATGAACTTGAATAGAGGTAATCCTCTCAGCTCCATGTAGAGTGGTGGCACTCATGTCCAAACTTTGAAATAAGATATCAACTGCAAGTGGGTAAAAGGAAGAAAACTTTTCACGTAATATCTCTGCCAATAGAGTCAAACACTTCCACAAATTCCCAGTCCATTTTGACCACCCAAATTTCCTTCCTACCACAGATAAGCATCCCAGTAGCCGAGGAATCATTTTGCTAAGAGGTTCAGAAATTTGTTCAAGACAATTCATTTCCAGTAAACCCGAAGCAGTGGACTGCAATACAGTTGAGAAACATGACAGCAGTGCAAGCAATCTCCGAAAATGTGGCAGGGTTCCATGGCTACCATCCTGTATTAATACATCCATGTCATCGAGAAACTTCGACAACAACCCAAGAGAGAAGTGCAAATTCCCCACCCAATGCTTCTGAAACTGCAAGAAACTATCCAAAATTACATGCCTATCAGCCTCTTTAAGATCTGGTACCAAAACCCAGCCAAGTAGCAGGTCAACAATGTCAAGAAAATGGGGCTGGAAAAGCCTAGAAAACCTCAAAGAAATCAAAGTCAAAACACCCAGAAGATGGTGCAACAAAGTCAAGGAGGTTCTCTCATCCTCCAGAAGTCCCTGGCATGCTTTGAGTACAGACACAGCATATCTCTCAACCCCCACAACATCTCCAACACTAAAGAACTCGCGCAGGGCATCGACCGCGAATTGCGTAGTACCATCACTAGCATTAACATTGCTAAGCAATGGCAACACCCAAGATATGAAACGGTCAACGAGAGTCGAAAGCATAACATGGTTTTGCCTTCCATTAGGCGTAGCAAGAATTGAACACACCACACCACACATTGCTCCATATGCACTAGCCGCAGATTGCCTCACCGAGTATGATCTAACCAAACACACTTTTTTCAATATCAAGGTGAAATATATACATATAAAGATCTTCTCTTTATTCACTAAAGACTAAAAGAATTCAATAGACAAGAATTATAAAGGAAAATCGTTATTATTAAGTAACTAGTAAGATCACAGAAGCAAATAAGGTTTGAGATAGAGGGAGAGAGTACTTGTCAGAAAGAAGCTGCAAGAGCCCTTGCGAGAGGAAAGAGGCAGAATGAGCGACGAGAAGCGAGTTAGGAGGGTAGAGAATGGCGCGATGGAGAGAGTTGATTGCGGCGACTCGGGCGGCGTCGTCGGGCGAGGCGGAGGAAGCAGAAGAAGAGGAGTCGCCGTCGTCTGTGGGAAGAGCAGCGGAGAGGAGAGCCGCGAGTTGTTGGGGAAGTCCTTGCATCATCGCCTCCTATTCATCTCCTTCAAATTTCTTCTCTTCTCTTCTCTCCCGTTCACTTCTTAATCAGTTAACTGCAAATTCCATATTCATCATTACTTTCTGACAATAATTTTTCAACCTTTTAAAATTTTTAAATGTCATTTTTATTCATTTATTAACAATCAAATATCAATTATAATCGATGCGAATACAGATTGAATTTTAGTAAAATACCATACTGATATTAGTTAATATCGAATATCATTTTACGTAATTTTTTAAATTTATGAAATAATTTCTGAAATTTTTTAAAAATTATAAAATAGTTTACTATTATATTGTACAGTTGTACTGTATAGTTTATAAATTTACATCAATCATGTTTCCAAAAATCATAATAACAAATAATAACTATAATTAATATGAAATAATAAAAATTTTCAGATATTTCATATATAAATAATAACTACAATTAATATGGAAAAAGATAATTATTATCATACAAATATAAAATTAAGAACAATACAAGTATTTAAAATATTACAATTTCATCGTATAATAAACAATAACTACCTCAAAATTCAAAACATTCAATAAAATGAATAATAAATATCCTCAACTCTCAAAACTATTACAATTTACGACAAGAGTTCGTGATAAAGAATCAACCAAGTAGAAGTGAAACATGTAACAAAAACATTTATAATTACAGTACATGTATAGAATTTAACATATACATCAAATATAAGTAAAATTAAAAGAAGAAGACAAACAAAAACCTGTAACTTCATTCAATCGTCTACGGGAGTATAACCGCTATAACTACACTGACCTCAGTTATCATTTGGTACAAAATTTTCATCATTATGAAGAGCCTCATCATCATCATCAATCAAATTCAATGCACCAAATGACATGTTAATGTTTTCCCAACCAAGATTATCTACCAAGTTATTCATATATATCAAATCTAGTTCCTCAGAAACTCAATCTGCCAAAAGATCGATATTATCAATAGAAATTGGATCTGTTGAACTATTTGTGCTATTAAGGCTCCTAGTAAACAATAAAATTTAATTATTAGAAAATTATAAGAAAATACATCAAAATTAATAATAATAATAATATACCTATCTCAAAGCTTTAAATTATACCGACGAATACTAAGTCATTCGATTTCTTGTGCTCCAATCTATTCATTATCTTGGAATGGATAAATTCAAATGTGCTCTAGTTCTGTTCACAGCCTATTGCATTCACATGTTGATTTAAAATATGAATTACAAATCTTTGCAATTCATGGAACATCACTTCCGAATTGACCCCACCAAGAAACTGTAAGTCGTAAGATAAGAAAAATAGTGTTACAAACAAAATAAAGTGATAATTAATTTTCAACAAATAAAAAAAAGAAACGGATAATACTTGAAGAAAGTTTTGCTCTTTGTCAAATAGCAATCGACAATCCAAAATTCCCAAAAGATTGCTTATAAAGCTTCATTTGTGAGCTTAAGAGATCTTGCATCATTTTATAACCAACAATTGTTGTAACAGTGAATAACATTCCTCTACAAACTTCAGCTTTCTTTGTAAAATCCAGTTTGAAATATACGCTAGGATTCAAAAACGCCCCAACTGCAAACAATGGAGAAGAAAGTTGTCATTCACATCTCTCATTGATGATTGCAAGATACAGTCTATATAAAGAAGACCTATGTTTTGGATTGGCGTTGATTACTTCTTTCGCCCTTTCCATGGCATCCAACAAAAAACTCATTGTTGGCTTTTCTTTACTATCAGTCAGGCAAAGTACCCTCACCAAAGGCTTACAAACTCATATAACAAATTGACATTAAGACCAAAATTCTCTATCTTCCAGTATAATGCTGGAAACTTTCAATTTAGCATTAAACCTAGCATGTTGAGATGCAACTCATTTATTACTTGTAAACATTTGTTTTAACTCTTTCTTCATATAAACAAAAGACTGAAGTGATAAGAAATTCGTTGCAAATATTGTCACATTAAGACAACACAAATTCCTACCATTGGTAAATTCCTTTCTTATTAAATTCAACACTTATGCACGATTATAGATGAACTTAGTCACTTTTTAAGTTTCCTGAATAGTCTCATCAATAATAAGAAAATGCCTAGGATTCGTTATATTCTCCAGCATTAGGTCAATGAAATGTGCAACACAAGGAGTCCAAAAAAAAGAATTATACCTATTATGTAACCTTCTTCCTGTCGCTTTATAAGAGAAATCATTGTCAATAATGAACTAAACAATATTTTCTGGCCCTACTTTATTTACAACTTCATCAAATATCTCAAATAAAGTATCAGTATTTCTAATAAGGCCAGATGCATCAATAGACTTCAAAAATATTTAGCCATTTACAGAATAAACCAAAAAATTAATAATAGGCTCTTGTCTCCTATTTGTCCAACCATCACACATGATTAAACACCCAAAAATAGCCCAATTCACTTTTCTTCTAGCCAAATAACTTTTAATTTCAGCAATTGAACTTTACCTCTTAAGTCATCAATCGAAGGAGCTTTGTATCCTAGACCGTAAGAAACTATTGCATCCACCATAAGTTGATAATAATAAGACTGAGAAGCATTGAATGATGAACCTGTATTATACCACTATCTAACTACTGTCATATTGACATTGTGAGCTGCATCTCTTGATTACATTGCACTACGAATTGAAGGTTGGGTTCCAAGAGTAATTCGTGATGTAAAAAACTACTTACCTACCTTCTTCTTTTCCTCACATCAAGTCCAGGTGTAACATTCACTTCTTTTTACACCTGAGATGGAATACTACCATTACCACTACCAATATCACTACCACTACCACTACCACCTTTAACATTTCCACAATCACTATGAAAACCAGCAAATGATCTTCTACTATCAATTTCAAAATTCAACATTTCCCTTCTATCTTTCTCATGTTGATATTCTACAAGCAATGTTTTTATTTATTGTATGGTTCTTCATACCTTAGACCAATACAGCATGAGCTGAAGCTGGATCATTATATCTTCCTGAAGCAGTTTGATCAGGAGTACTTGAACTTCCTTCCATTAATCTGTAACAATAAATGAAGACATATATAAAAATCATACACAATTCAATTTCATCCAACACAAACCAATTTTATCTCACACAATTCATCAATAAGTCAGAAACTAACAAAACCACACACTTGCTAGCAGGACTTTACATTTGTAGCTTGTAAAAGGAAATTAGTTCCGTCACATATGCTTGAAGTAACAAAATATATTAACTTATGATTAAACTGAGTGCATGGTAGGTTGAATGGTAAGCTTCACCATACTTGACTACATTTGAACTTATTTTTCAGAAGTAAGTTTCATGCATAACTTAAAATAATTGAACTAGTGTTCCATGACATACAATTCAATGAAGAAATACATATCAATTTCTCATGACAATGAATTCTCATGCCTATGATATTGACTTAATCACTTTAAAAACATTTTATAGAAGCTTAAGTTTAGTATCAACAATCAGAAGAAAAAAAAGATGGAGCTTTACTATATTTCAAGGAATTGAATTTATTTAATTTTGATTTTGAAAATTAATAAAGAAGTTAAGATATCTTGTATAATATATACAAATAATAAGAAGTTTAGCTTATTAAAAGATAGCATATAAATTGTAAGATATCCTTTTCTAAAAGTGAAAGAATGCAACCATTATTTTATACAATTTACAATAGTCCTCCAAGGAAAAGACAAATTAAATGTCAAAACTTTAAACATTTATTCAAGCAATGCTTTAAATTTAATATTTGAAATTGAGGAACATTATTATCGATTATTTATCTTTATTCTTTATTAAAGGAGATGGAGGAAATTTTACTTAAGTGTCATTAACATAAAAAGAAAAAGAAATTATTAAAGTGTATTCATTTTAATTATATAAATTCTAATATATAGATTGGAAGGAATCATATTCATAATTACTCTTGCAATGCCTAAAAAGTAATGTTTCTTTTGTACGATGATAGTTTGTGATTACTTACAAATGCAAATGGTATGTTTAAAATTCAAATCTCAATTCATTCATGGTCATATCGTGAATGAACCAAATCATAACCAAGAAGATAAAAAAACCATGCATCATTCATTCAACTCCAATCAAAATATCCAATTCCAAGTTTCTAACCCAACACAAATCACAAATCCACACAATTTAACTCCAACTTCCAACAACCCATTCACAAATGCAATTAAGTAGAAAAAAAAACAATTAAAAACACACCCAAAAAAATCACAATGTATTTGGTTCAAATTTTTGGGTCAGGTCAGGTTTGAATCTGGATCTTTTTTAGATCTGGCGAGTGGCAACTTCAGAGGCGATGGTGGTAGGAAATGGTAGACGGTGGACGGTGGTGGAGAGTGGAGGAACCGAGGAGGGCATGCGGTGAAGCCTGAAAATGATTCGGTGGTGGTGAGTGGCAACGCGTGGAGAGGAGGGCATGCGGTGTTGTCGCCGGCCAGAGAGGGAGAAGCAGCCAACGGCGAGGAGAACGAGAGAGAGAGAGAGTATGGAGATTGGAGAGTGTCTGGGAGAGAGATGAAAAATGAGAGAGAATAAGTAGATGCGGATGTGTTGAGGGGGGTTAGATAAAAAAATTTGGAAATTTTGTTAATTAGTCCCTCAATTTTTCAAACCTTACAGTACCGACTGGTATTTTGAATACCGACCTATACCAAGCGAAAACTTCGGTATCAGCCAATACCCACTTCCAGTACCATTTTAACAGATACCATTCCGTTTTTTGGCCGGTACCAGTAGGTACAAAATGGTACTCACAACTCTGATTATAATGTTGACAAAAATATTCAACAGTTCGGCTGGTTGAATCTAAAAATTTTAAACCGTCTAATTTTTCGGTTCAAATTTTAACTTTCAAGTTCGATTTACTTTTATAATTCTTATTATTAAAAATCGATTAGTTTATTAATTGATCGATCAATTTTAATAAATTAATAAGTTCTTATAAATAGAAATTAATTAATTAATTTTTATTTAATCATTTCTTTTTTACAATTAAACGACAATATCTTAATAAATGTTTAATTTTTTAATTTTTAGTCGATTTTATAACAGTCTAATACTGTTGAATCTTTTAAACTTTAAATCTTTTGTTTAACTGGTTTAAATTCTGGTCTTGTTTTTAAAACATTGATTATAATATTAACCAAGTATGTTCAGATTCTATATATAATTTAATTAAATATATTGTAAAATAAAACAATAGAGACTATTTATATAAACTCTTGTTTTGTATTTAGAAATAATGATTTATTAACCTCTCTATTACGTAGAGATAAGGCTATATACTATAGGATCTTTCCAAATCTCACGGTTAAGCGAGATTTTAAATAGGTGTTGATGAAGATGGTCTATCAAGTATTAATATCCTATGCTGAATAAGAATTTATAAAATACTAGTAATCTTAGATCAATTTAGACTTAGAAATTGACATCCACGATTTTATAAATTTATAAAACATAATTATTAATCAATTCCAAACAAGTTGGTGTTGGTCTATGCCTTACAACCAATAGCTTTTGTTGTAGTTTAATGACAAATTATTTAAGGGAATTCTTTATCTTATACATGTTTAGATGTATATAATAAAATCCATGGAATAATTGTACTTTACAAATGAAATTATAATGAGATTATAATTATGAGATTCATATTGTATTTATGTATTATTCCTAAATGTTCCTAGTCATTGTTCTATTAAGATTGGACATTAATAGAACGTAAAAAGACTAGCATACGTTTTGTTTTTCTTTATGAAAGAAGTAGTCGATCTCATGGACTAAAGTATAAAGATACTTAAACAAATGTGTGAGTGCTTGTTAGAGAACAAGTTCACTGAACAGACTTGATATGAGAAATTCATTTGGAACATTACTTGTATGTCTATGAAATTCTCATGGTATAAGTGATCCTTTGACTTGAGGTCACTAAAGTTATCTTGTATAAGAATTGCTACGTTTGGATACTATTTATGACCTAATTAATCATAGGTTGTTCAATCGGTAATCATTGGATGTAGCATAAATTATATGGAGATAGTTGTGTAATCAAGATATGATTCATCACCCCGAAGTAATTAAGGAGAATGTTTCGTTATTTTCGATTAGTATTGATTCGGAAAATCCTTGGCTAAAGTGGAATAACATTTTGTAAATAGTTTACAAATGTCATTAATTTAATTGATAGCTAATAGCAGAGAACTAATATGATTGGACTCAAAATAGAGTAGACATTAATTTCATGCACTATGTCTAATCGAAATATTATATGATGAAAGGATTGAATTATACTGAAAAATCATGCACAAAAAAGTTATTCAAAACCACTTTGACATTCCTAAATATTTGGGTGGTCATGATGCGTTGCTAGACGCCAATCTTGATCTATGATTAT
>JANQAP020000393.1:28511-40522 GCA_026874005.2 Erythroxylum coriaceum
GTGTAGGTGACCATATCCAATCTCATCTTACTGCAAACAAATGATAAGCTGTTTTTTAATTTATTAATTAAAAGTTAACTTTTTGACTATTTTAAAAAATTATTAATGCTTTTTATGAATGACTTATTGATTAATTTATTTAACTTCAATAAATTAATTTTTAAAAATTTCATAAAAGGAGCTTTTTTTTATGAGCAGCCAAAAATTAATAGGTAAAAAACCATTCATAATTTTTGAATTATGTTAATTATGCTATAGTAATATTATGGATAATTCAAACTAAAAATCATGCATGTATTCTACAGTGATAAATTGTTTTACAATAAAATAAATTTTCTAGTTACAAAACTCATATACAAAACTTGTGAGTTTTTTTTAACTAATAAAATAAGTTTTTTGGTTTCAAAATACAAAATATATTATGGTGACAAAATTTTTAAGAATGTTCTATATTTTTATTCGAATTAAAAATTTAAATTTTTGTAAAATTAAATATTTAATCATAACTTTATAGACTTTTTTTCATACTTTCGTAAATCATTTTACACTTAAATAATTAATAATAAACAGTTAATTTTATTAAATATTTTTAATATATAATTGATAGTATCTATTAATCAAATCAACTATTAACTATAATCAGATTAAAAGTAATAAGCCTTATTTGTCAAATAACGGATTGCACCAGCTTACCGATTTGACAACCAGGCCTATTACCTCTAACCTGAAATTGGCAATTACCTCCACAAACCTCCCATTTTGCAGAAATGGTAAACACATGCTGTTATACATGAAAACAACAAGTGGCTTGAACACATAAAACGACACACAATGGAATCCCCTAAGGAGAGGCTCTTTTCGATGCCCACCAAACCCAACTGCCCACTTTAACGCCGTTTATGTTAAATTTCATATTTATAAACCTATCACAGTCTTACTACTTTGTCCTATTTCGATCCCACGTATAAATAAACCTACCCGTAACTCTGGATCCGTTTGTTGTCTTCAATCTTCTTCATATTTAGAACTCCGAGCCGGAGGGTACATTAAAAAATGTTTCTTTTCGATTGGTTTTATGGAATTCTCGCTTCTCTGGGTCTATGGCAGAAAGAGGCTAAGATTCTGTTTCTGGGTCTGGATAATGCCGGCAAGACCACTCTTCTTCACATGCTGAAAGATGAGGTTTTATGGGTCAATCGTTTTTGTTTGTGTTTTTGATGTGGGTATTGTTTTGTGTGTTTGTTGAATAGGAGATCTGTTTGTTTGCAGAGATTAGTACAACATCAGCCGACACAGCACCCAACATCGGAGGAGCTGAGTATAGGAAAAATCAAGTTCAAGGCTTTTGATTTGGGTGGTCATCAGATCGCTCGCAGGGTGTGGAAAGACTACTATGCTAAGGTCACTGTTCATTTCTTATTGCTTATTGACTGTTTTGATGCTGGAAATATATTTCGCTTGCTTCTTGGTCAAGCGATTTTAAAAGGGTAGATGTATTGGGCGATCCGAGGAATAAGAGCTTTTTCTTTCCCCTCTGTTTTATCTGAATCAGTTCATTGGTACTTCGTTTTTGGAGTGTTTTCTTATCGGATATTTTGGAGACAAGATTTCAGGAAGGGGTACCCAAACTTCTTTATAAAAGTTTTTACTTTTGTTGATTTAGGGATATTTTGATTCGATTCATACTGTGAGCATTATTTTGTTTTATGATGCTGGTCTTTGTAAGGCGTGGTCTGTGGTTGCTTAGTGTAATATGAATTTAGATTTAGCATGACACTCTTGTGACATTTAGATGTCCTTTTTTTTTTTGGCTAACGTGTCTCATTGCTGTTTGCTAGATCTGGTTTCTGCCCGAGCTATCACGAGTAATATGTATTTTTTTAAGTTTCCTTGCAAATTTGATCATAATGTTGGAGATAAACTGAGATTTCATCTCTCTATTCTGCAAAAATATTTACTCTCTCATAAATCCAAATTTAAGCTTTGAGTTGAAAAGGCATCTTTATAATGTGCCTCCATAATCCCAGATAAGTTTTCTTTTTGTTTGTCTGATTCATGGGAGGCCAATATGGATAATGGAATTTCGCTGATATCACCTTAGATGTTTTTAATTGAGTTTTATTAATTGTAGCTTTCCATACATTCACAGTTTAAACCTAACATAAGATGATTTTGGATAGGATTATAGCCTGAAAGGCCATAACTAATGGAAAGATTATTGTTAACACACACTAGTGAAGTCTCGGCAATCAGATATTTTGGCAAATTAAGGTTATCTTATACCAATCTTTTGCTGGCCATATACGTCTCTTTGTAGTTCGTTTGTTACCTAAATGTCACTCTGTTGGAGTATCCATCCTATCTTCCAAAAGAGTATGAAACAGACAAGTCATATCTCTATGAGCAGGTGGATGCAGTGGTTTACCTGGTGGACGCCTATGACAAGGAACGGTTTGCAGAATCGAAGAAGGAGTTAGATGCCCTTCTATCCGATGAAGCGTTGGCCAATGTTCCATTTCTCATTTTGGGTAACAAAATTGACATTCCCTATGCAGCTTCTGAAGATGAGCTTCGTTATCATCTTGGGCTCACCAATTTCACTACTGGCAAGGGTAAGGTGAATCTTTCAGACTCCAACGTTAGGCCACTCGAGGTTTTCATGTGCAGTATTGTTCGCAAGATGGGATATGGTGATGGATTCAAGTGGCTCTCCCAATACATCAAGTAGAGTTAGGATTCCTATCTGGCTCTGTATTCTTTTTGAGTTATCATGTTAGTTTTGCAGTGTCTTGCTACAATTAGATTATAAAAAACAGGAATTTTTTGTTTGCCTTTTACAATTCTATTGGCTTAACATTAACAATTCATTCATAACTTGGTCTTTGTGAAACTGAATCGGTCCCATGATAGATCAGCACGTTTTCTGGAGCAATGGGTTGATTTAAATGTTAAATTTAGTTATCTGCTATGTTTTGAAGTCTTGGTCATTTCTTTTCTCGCGAGCCCTATGAAATGCTACTTTACTGGATTGTAATGGTGCAAAATTGAATTTAGTATCTAAGAGGATATTGCCTCAATTGTCTGCTTGTTGGTCTTCTCCCTTATGCTTAAATCTTTAGGTCTTGTTTGGTAATTAGTGACGAAGGAATCAAAACAGAAATGAGAATGGAAAATAAATATGAATGAAATTATCTATTATGTGTGTTTGGTATGGTATTAAAGAAAGATATTACTTATGACCATATTTGGTATTAAATATTAAAATTGATGATGAAAACTTTTTTACTCTTATTTAGTTATTGTATAATTTATTTTGTAAATATTTAATTGAAATATTTATTTTTTATAAATAATTTATAAAATTATTAATTTTTAAATAATTACCAAAGATTTTTATGATAAGAATAAAATTATAATATAAAAGATATTATCTGATAAGAATTAATATCTTGATAATAATTTAATAATATTTTTTATATTTGATTCCGATAATTACACTATTCTTTGGAATAAAAGTTTAGAAATGTTTGAGTTATTTCAGTTTTGTAATTCCCTTTTTTATCCATTACTAGTAATTAAATAAATAAAAATTAGGAAATAAAGGTTAGGTTCCCGCAGCTACGTCTTTATTACATGCTAACAAACATGACCGGTGTTCACCGATTGCCCCTGTTACGATGAAACATACGGACTACGTTTAAGCATCCAAATTTAAACCAGTGTTGTTGTATCTAAACACTTGTTATTTGTATGCCCGTCGTAACGTGACCGGAAGATTTTCGCGTGAAGTCATGATATTACTGGCATGTATTGAGAAGCTAATCGTTAGGAGGGTCTCTTCTTTTTTTCTTTTTCTATGAGGTTCAGATGCAACTTGTTAATTTGTGAAGTGGACATTTTTTTGGTTATATGACTGACTCAAGCTTTAACGTAGATGGGAGGTAAATCTCGCATGACAATTGATATATAGTTACATGAATGAGCGCATCTTGTGGGCTTTTTTTTTTCTTTTTTAATTTTCTGGGAAAACACATGAATCTTTAACACAAACGCCTAGTTTATTTATAGCAAAACCTTGCAAGACAGGCAAACAAGGAAATTCAAAGCCCTAAAGGTGTTTGATACTAACATCAAAACGGATTGAAAGGTATAAGATGCATGATTATACCAAGATGTACAAATCCCTGCCTGAAACAACTATACAAATAGTCATATTATCAACAATGGCAAAAGCATCAGCCCTGCAATCGTCCTCATCTTTCCACACTGATATCAGGTTCCAAAAGCCCTTCATATTGCAGCTGCAGAAAGAATAAACCAAAAATATTTATATGCAAGATCAATTTGAAAGACTTATCAGCTTACTGCTAGATTACACACCTTTGCTTCATTATGTGCCAATTTCATCCTCCGGTATTCTTCTTGTGCTTTCTTTGATCGGAACATGGCTTGAACCCGTACAACAGATCTATCAATACGCTCCTCAGCTTGAAGGCGGCTGTTTCTGTAGAATTCCTCTTCCACATCACTGTCCTGCTTTTGATCTGAAACTACCTCAACAGAATCAACGTGAAGACCACGAAACCCTTTTCTCTTTAAACGCCATCGCAATATAGCTTTCTCAAGTACTCCAACTGACCAGATAATCTTGCGATACTGTCTCCTTACTTGAAAACCTCTGAAAGCAGCCTGCATTGGATTAAAATCAATGGCAACTTATTATACCTGAATATCTCATCCTAATGAACAACTGTTCAACAAATTGGATTTCTTAAGTATGACATGCACAATTTATCAGATGTCATGCTGACAAGATTCGCTACCCAAGATGTTATAATGTTTGGTAATTGATGTAAACTTTTATCTTTTTACTTGTTCTTGCCCAACATCTTCATATGCCCATGTGAGAATATAAATCTGGGCTACGTTTTTATTCAAGAAATCCATCTGGTGCAGCAGAAACCATAATCAGATTGGGGTTGCTCTTAAGTGGTGTTAGTTATTAGTTTTAAATATACCCTATTAATTGACAGTGAAAATGAATCTTACCTACTGATTCACATTGATAGGTATTTTCTTTATTATTCCAGAAAGCTAGTCAACACTTACTTGAATTTTGATAGCCTGACGTCGCATATTAAGGAACTCCTTCCTTATCTTCCACATGCGGAACCTATGCTGGATGCGGGCTGCAGCAGCCATTTTTTTACGGGTCTGATAATTACAAAAGGCATGTTGAATCCTCATTGCTGCAACTATGCACCTAGCTTCATCCTCCACATTGACAAACTCTACTGCTTTAGTTCTTACTTTCAGAGAGTGTTCTCTGAATGCAGTTTGTATGCGTGCTGCTGCTTCAGCAGCTGTTCGGTAAGCAGCCAAAGTGTCCTTCAAACAAAGCTCATCCTCACTTAGATTTACAGAATTTGTTGTCTCAGTCGCACCGGTTTGAAGAGTACCACTGACGTTCCCTGCTATAGACATATCTTCAAAATGTGCTACTAAAGCCTTTTCTGACAAATATGCTGCTAATCCATCATAACCATTCGCAGATGCAAGATCAGCAGTGGTGCATCCACCAGGGTTCAGTTTAGTAGGGTCTGTCACCAAGTTTGGCTTTGCCCCAGCAGATAAGAGAACAGCAACCATTTTTTCTCTGGACAGGATATTGTCAGACTTCAAGACTAGTGAAAAGTTTTTCACGGTTTGGGGAACATGATATAAGCTTCTAATCTTTCCAGGGTACTACAGTTTCCAGGAATATTTGTTTTTTAATAAATGACACCCAAGAGATGTATTATTCTATCCACAATCTCATGGAAAGCGTATGAAGACAAGAAAGTTGAGGGGCAAGTGAAAAAAAATCAAAAGTATCCCATGTCATTAGCTTTAAGAGCCAGAAAGGAAGCAATATACTGAACAGTCAAACATATGATGCACTAATAAAACAAAATGCCACATACCTTCCACAATATGCTGCCCAATGAAGGGCTGTCCACCCATTTTTATCGCGAAAATCTAAGGACAACCCTGACCATGAAAACAAGTAAACAGCCCAAGTATACCCAAGAATAGCACACAAATGGATTACTCCTTGCCCATATCCATCACGTTCGGTGGTTTTGCAACCTTCAGCTACTCTATCCAGAAGCCATTCCCTCAGAATGTTCTTCAGAGTAACTTCGAGTAGGCCATCCTTAGCTTGCGCAAATGAAACCCTGTTCTCCTCAATTGACTTAATTAAATACTCCCAACTGGCAAAAACATGAGACGTTTTATGGGCAAACTTCTTAGCCTCCTTCAAGTTAACTGGAGAAACCTTACTGGATAGAATGTTAAGGTTCTTGGATGTGGAGAAGAGTAAATGAGCAAGTCGCATCTGAAGTTGAAATTCTTCCCACTTGGACTTTTCTTCTGAAGAAACCAAAGGATCTTGAGGTAAACAAGTGCGGTGCTCAAAATTTAGGACCTGGCTAATTGGTTTATGGCCATCCAAACTCAGGCAAATATTCACCAACCCAGGGGAATGTGGTGATACAAAACAACGATACACTCCAGTTTGAACAGTTTCTAGAGGAATACTTTCATCACCACAGATACAATAAAGATTGGACTTCACCAGATGGCGTTGCTGTTCATGGAAATGTCCAGTAACTAGAATCTGCAATTAAAATTTATGGTTAAACTTTGAAGTGCATGCCTTGTACTAGTCAGTACAATCACCAAAATTAACCGATTCCTCTAATAATGAACAGAAGTCCAAAAATATTCACAAGATAGAGATCCAAACGATTTCAAAACAAAAGCTCCTTATTTTAGAAGAACAAGTAAACAATATTAAATCGTCCATCCTATTGGTTGAACAATATAGAATATATAATAGCATATTGGAGGTCCAACCTCCAAGGGAAAACTAGCTTTCGGGACAGGATAAACTTTATCTAATATTTAATGCAGCTTCCAGGGAGGGAATTCCCCAAGATAAAGAAGAATCACAGAGTAGACGAGAAAAATATATCAGTAATATAATCATGTAAACTGAAGTCAGATATCCTGACATCAAGTTCCATAATAATCAAAATTTCCACAACTATATTTGTTCCACAATTTCCCTATCCTCACAAGCACCTTCCCTTCTTCCCAAATGCACTTTTTCATAAGGACGTTCATAGTCATCCACCCAATTGAGACAAAAGCGATAGTGTTTAACCTTGTAGAACTCTTAAAAACATTCCAAACGTAACTAGTCTCATATATAAAAGGTCCAAGAAGACTTGAAACTAGTATATCTATTCTTGCAACTGCTTAAGCCAAATAATCAGTTAAATATCAGGAAGTCAAAGGAGATAAAAACAGCAGCAGGAGACAATTATCACAATAGTCATTGGGATGTATGATACAATCTTGTACAAATTATTTCTCCTTTTCTTCAAATCTTGCAAAATAATAAGATGCCATCTTGACACCAGAAGTGATAGTTCAGGCTCTCCTTGAAAAACGAAAAATGGAGTTGCCAAATTAATTAATAATTCAGGAATTTCCTCTCCAAAGAAGGATGAAATGTAAACTCTGACTCAAGAAGCTACCAAAAATCTTAGTGAAACCAAGTCTTTCTCTTCAGATAATTTAAGACACTTATAATGATCATTGGAAACTTTTTCATTGGCTTTGCAAAGTTACTATTATCTACTTCAAAACAATTTGTCAAGGATTCTGCTATTTGATGCCTTCAAGCAACAAGACAAAGTCAAGAAATGATCTCCCTTTTACGTCAAACCAACCAGAAACAATCAAAGAAGTAATATATGCCCGAAAATAGTGATAAAAAAGTTGTAGGACAAGGACATACTTTTGTTGTTTCACCCAAAAAGGCCCATGTAGGCGAGATATCAGTTATGAAGAATGTTTGTTCTGGAATGGAACTCTGACGTTGTTCGATTGGGGTAGAATCAGTAGATGTAAAAGAGTGATGACCTGCTGAAGTTGAGGCTTCTGGCAAAGGATCATCAACTGAACCAGGAGAGTCCGATACGATTGAGTTCAACCATCTTCCAAAACTGTCCTGACTTACCAAACCATCATTGACAAAAATGTCCACAGAATCACCTGTACCTAGGACACCAAAATCCTTATTCCGCAGATTTGAATTTACTTGGATTCCTGCTGTCCGACCATAAACACCATCGGGTATATTGAAATCATTGCCATCATTCTTATCAATTGAGACAGGAATGTTAACTAATGGAGAAAGATCAGCAGATATACTATAATTTGGAAAAGCACCAGCCTGCAAAGTTGAACAATGCTTAGTAATGTTGAGGGATGTATGCAAGTTAATAACTTCAAAACTTATTATACTAGGTGAATCCAATATCACAACTATGTTAAATAAAATCTATATCCAGAGAGTGGATTTAAATTGAAATATTTATGACATTTTCACTTCATAAAACAAACAGCATGGAACTTAAGTAGGAAGAAATCAGAAATATTAACAGCAGAAAAAGAAATTCAAGGTGAGGATGATTATACTTACATCATTTGGGGACCCACCGACTTCAACTTGATTTGGTCGGTTGAAGCATGAAATTTTATCTGTGCAATAATAAATAAACGAAGTAAAGCACACTAGAAAATAATCAATCTCAAAACCACTGGCCTTACCAGAAGTAGCTCCTAGCTGATTACCTTCCTTAGAAGCAGCTGAAGTGTTGGGATCATTTGTCAGCAGCTCATCCCATTCAAGTGTATTAATTTCATGAAGCCTCATTTCATGATTTTTGACAGTTAAACTATCACCAGGATCTATTGACATGCCAAAATAGTGCTGAGTGAGACAAATGTGGAACATATTTCCAACAAAACAATCACGACGAATAAGTTCACCGGTCAGCTAGTATATGCATCAAAAAAATTTTATAGAATAACTTCAAAAGCTTTTTCTAACCTACATCTTGGCACACAAAGTACATAATAATACATCATAAGAAAGAAGGAAGCTGAAAGTGCTTCATTCTTTAGCAGGAAAAAGTCAAATCCTTTATTGCTGAGATATCTATGAAGAACTGCCAATCTGTGCACATATAGACAACACTACTAATGAAATCCAAAACTGTTTGTAAATGAGTCAGTTGTATCACTTTAATGTTCTCTCTCACCAGCAAAATAAGCCTGACTAGCTCCAGAATTAAATTCTTCTGATAAAAGCCAAGGAACAGCCTGGTCTGAGACTGAACTAGAATTTGAGTTCACAGGTGTGACCTCAGAACCCTATAATTGCATCACAAGTCAAGTAGAGTCAGAGTTACAACAACAAAGGTTTCTCTGAATCAAGAACGTCTAACAACAGCTCATAAGGTCTATGAGACAAACCTCCCGCGTTTCACGGTAGTGCACAAGAACTATGTGCTCTAGGGTCCTGCACCAAGACAATATTGAAGGTTAGAATGCTCAAGAGCTCCAACAAAGAGTTCAACAAAGCCAAATTTCAGAGAGAAAGCATCAAAGTAGACTTGAGCTATTACGTACTTATCAAGTAGCCAATAGCACCTGCGAACAAAGGTTTGAGTATCCTCTCCATGTGCATAGTACACATGAATCCTCTCTTCATTACCAACCTGAATCAAGACACACAAAAGCCATATCAAGAGTATACTTTTTTACTGATAAAGATTATTTCATAGAAATGAAAAAGGAATCTTTCAACATAAATCAGAAAGCACAAAGGAAGATTAAACTAAAGTAGGGGTATGGTGATTTGTACACATATAATCCAAGGAAGACTTTGAAGTCATAATTATTTTCTTTTCCTTTCTTCACCTTTTCGGAAAAGGGGAAAAACAATAAGAATGAAAACAAATTAATCATCTTGCAGCATAACGTGAGGAAACGGCAAAGTAAATTCTGATCTGTTACATATTAGTATTTAATATAACTTTTACACTGTTTTGACACAAGGAAGCAGGAATTTCATTGAGGTCCTACTGGGCAGATAATTTCACAGCTTACTGATTAAAGACTAGGAATCTTGATTTCCTAAGTTAAAGACTGAGTAGACAATTCCACGTCTTTTACCTTGAGTTGATATATCTTTCAACGTGGAGAAACAGAGACCAAAATCATGTAACAGACAAATTAACTGCATAGAGAATTTACCTAGAATGTTTCATAAAAATTGGTTTAAAAACTTGACCTGCTACAACTGTATACATTGCCGATTTCATTGTAATTAGAACTTCAAAAAAATAAGCTCAAGCACATACTGAAAGAACAGTGTCAACTAATCCAGAAAAGTACAGATCGATGTCACTCATTTCATCAGGAAACCAAGAACAATGTCAAATAATCCAGAAAAATACAGATCGATGTCACTCATTTCATCTGGAAACCATAGAAACTCACTTTTAGGTGTTCATGAGCTTCTTTAACAGTCTTTCCATCTTTTTTCTTCTTCCAGTTATGGCCATCTTTACGGAAGTTCCTAAGCTTCTTACGGTCAAATAACACAATTGTGCCACCTGGTACATTGTACCAAAACCAATATCATAAAACGACACAGTCAGACAAAAGTTGCTTCAAATATATACACATATGGTGAAGCTTTGTAACCCTCATCAGAATTCATCAAACCAAGCAATCCATTCCTTATTTACCAAAAAGCAACTACTACGTACAGCAATCACTTTTTAGGTAAATCTACAGAATTAAAGTATTAAAAATATGAAAATGGCTGGGAGGGCTGGAAGTTACCAAGTTTTAGAAATTTATACTGCCGAAAAATAGAAACAGAAGAATAGCAAACATACAATCACATGCCTGTGGTAGCTTTTGCAATAAATGAATGAAGACGAATCAGGTTACAGATTCTCCTTATCCGTGCAGGAAGGTAAGTCAAGGTACAGGAAAACATGAAAATTTCACTCATATAAGAAATAACTATCAGTTCAAACTCAGAATGTGCTCCTGTGGGAGCCGAGATCATAAGTTTTACTCACGGTAGGAATAATAGAACTAGGTACTTACTTTTGGGCAAATGCACTGGCTTGACAGTAATGGGAAAAAAGCTGTGGTTACATAGTATTGCTTGAATTTCATTGGGACGTAACCATCTTGTTTGGGCTTCATACCTTATATTTGCAACATCCAAATCTGTCCATGTAAGAAAGCAACATTGAAGGTAGTTATAAAATGGAATCATGAGTTGAGTATCAAGAAATGAAGTTTACAAAAATAATTAAGTATTTTAACAAGTCCAACTCAAGCTTGCTTTAAAAACAAAAATAACACAAAGGTGTGAATCAACAAAATACAAAAACTACTACATGACGGCTATACTGCTACATCCCACGTTCTGGGACAGAATGAAATAGGTTTTCCCATTCCTTTCTCCGTAATCACTTTCCCCAAAAGCTTTCCTTTATGCTCAACGACTTCTAATCAAAAAGCTCCATTTCCCCATCTAAAAATTGTAACTTCAACACAGACTATCCTTTCATACATATAAGGTCTATCAATCACGGCCACTCCGATGCTGTCAATACCCGAGCATAACTTTTTTCTATCAACCCACCACTTAATGAGCCAAAAACATTTAAAACTTGCTCTAACAACGAGTTGAGTATTCCCGTTCCAACTAAAATAGTTCAACTTGTTCCACAATTATGAAGAGTCCTGTGATAAAGCTGGAAGTTTTCTTCCATCAACAAAAACTTACTCCCAGCAGAGTATTGTATATTGAACTTTTAGAACTGATAATTCAAAAAGATAATTTAATATGTCTACTTCAACAATTATGTGCTAAAATTGTTTACTTTTTCCACTGATGAATAACTAGAACTGTATACATATAAACTCTTAACAACAATCATTAACCGACAAAGCAAGAAGACAAACTAAACAAATTATGACCAAAAACAACAGAAAAAGGAAAGAAACAAAAAGTTTACCTTCCAGTGTGTGAAATCCATGAATCTCCGAGCCAACAAGCCGTCTCGACCCGATAATATCCATGA
>JANQAP020000393.1:65309-86249 GCA_026874005.2 Erythroxylum coriaceum
TGAATGTTAGAGTAAGGGTGTTGAAGATGTAAGATGTGAATGAATTGTACTGGTTTCACTGAACGGATTTCACTAAATAGCTGTTGGTATTTAGGCTATAACTTGACCTATAGATATCCAAATGGGGTGATTTTCATTGTAGATTAAACTAAACACATATGCCTACAACTTTCATGAAGGAATGGAATTTTGTTTCTGTCTCGAAGGATGATGAAATTTGGCTTAAAGTTGAATTTAGGATTTTGTCATTGTTTGAGAATAGTTTGCAATATTTTGGGTATAACTTGCAGAATTCTGAACCAAAATGTATGATTTTGATGTCATTAGAAACTTAATACATAGAGGAACTTTTGGTTAGAAGAACATATTACCCAGAAACCTCTTTTTATATGTCAAAATAGCCATACAAATCTGACCCAAAATCTGTCCTAAGAAATCTGAACTAATCTTGGTTGTATAATTGTTGATATATATACGGTTAAGACTTTAACAATGGTTTGATTAGACTTAAGCGAGATTAATAATGAACCTAGGTGATGTTAGATTAATGGAGAAAAAGGTGTTTGAGTTATGGTTTATAAATGAAGTTGATAATATAAAAGATATAGGGTTTATTAATGATGAGCATAATATTGTGACAATATCGAACCATCAATTGTCCGAGGAGTTTTATAGTTGGGATTGTACTGGAAGTGCTTACTAATTGTGTGCATATGCATAATGTTTGATGACTCAACATTTCTATTGATGCATAATTGCACTTGTTTGTTTTGATAAGGTTGGCATAAAATTCTAAAATCTAAAACAGTTTGTTTTAAAACTGCTGAGTCCTAGTCGTGGATAAATAGGCATGCTTATAAGGGTTAGCAGCTACTTCTGTAACTAGACACTAAGGTGTCTTCTGTGCCAGACAATCCTGTGTCTTCTGATTTTAGACACTTCTGTGTCTTTTGTTTCAGAGACTTAAGTCTCTTTTGGTTTAGATAACAAATATGGTATCTTCTGTTTCGGTCCCGTTACCCACTTCTGTAAAAAGGATTAGCAGGTTAACTTGTTTTGTATTCTGTTACATGTACAGTTTGGTTATAATTAAGTTTTGTTCTGATACAACCAAATCCGGATTTGACACAGACAAGTTCTGTTCCGAAATCATGATTTTCTGTTCTGATAATTGTAAGCATGGCTTTGAAGCCAATATATCCTATTTTGGCATATTCTGTTCTGGGATACATATTGTTTGGATTGCGCTTTTATATGTGATCCGATTTGTATATGTCAATATCATATGACTGTTAGAGACAGTTACCATTATGTATCATGTTTAGTTATTCCTCACTAAGTTATATGTTTAGTACGGCGGATTTACCCCGTGTAGGTTCAGATAGAAGGGTATAAAGACTGGGATAAGGACAACCGTTGTGGGCAAAGAAGCATGTGTTTTTGTTTTTGGAAGATGTGTATTTGTTTTTAGTTTAAGTTGTTTTTCAATGTAAAGAGACATATTGTAATTTGTGTTCTGTTTAATGGTTTGTATTAACCTTAATACAAGTTGACTATTGTTTGTATGACATCGTTTGAGAATAGTACTATACGTTTGAGATGTTTTAATTATACAATATTGCCTAATGGTTTATAATACTTGTTTGCTTGAGTTTTCAGAAATGCATATAAGGGATTGTTTGACATGTTTTAGTTCTGCTTTGTGTTGCATTTGCATATCCTTCTAGGGGATATGTGGGTGTTACATTACATCATTCTTGATGTGGCAAGGTAGAAGCCACTTTTTAAAAAAATTGGCAAAAGGATCAATTTTGACATAAAGTTTTACACAATTTGACAAATTTAATCCTAACATTTTAGAGAGAATACTTAAGACCCTAATGTTTAGAAAACTTTAAAATTTAACCATATTATAACGAAATTACTAATGATTTAATGACGTCGCTGACTTGACACTTTTTTAATAATTTAATTTAATTTAATTTATTTGTATGTTATAATAAGTTTATAACAAAATTGCAATGTTGAACCTACAAATAAAATAAATTTATAACAACTTTATAAAAAGTGTAGTTCTCTATTATGACTTTATAAAAAGTGTACCTCTTTATTACGACGAATGTATTTCATTTTTTAAGTAATTCTTTTAACTTTACAATACAAAACTTTTAAACTTCTCATATGTACATTCGTATTGAAATTAAACTTTTAAATATTATTTATACATGTAACATTTTAGTGATTTTTAGTTTGTTAATATTTATAAATACCATATTTATCTTTATAATTAAAATATATAATTTTTATGATTTCATGTAAGTAGCAGTGGTTGTTGTTGTTACTGTTATTGTTATTATTATTATTATTATTATTATTATTAGAAGAAGAAGAATATTAATAATTTTATATTTTATTAATTTACATATATCATAAAAAATAATTGTTATTAATTAAGTTTTTTTTTTGTTTTTCAAAAGGGGAATTATGAAAGAATTTAATAAGAAGTTTGAAGTAAGATAATTACAACTTGTTATGCATAAATCTAGGTGAAACATAGAAACTTTTAATTTAAAATTTGTTAGTTTTTTTTATATACAAAAATGAATGAATATCTAATTTTCCAAATATTTTATTAAAATGTTATAATGAAATAAGAATTGTTATTAAAATAATTTACATTGGTAATAAAATAAATTTATTTTAAAATTGACTAAATTCAAGTGTTTTAATTTTCTCCATTGCAATTCCATCATAAAGTCGTTATAACATGTAAATAAAATAAAATAAAACAAAATAAATATTAAAAAGTGCTATCCTAATGACGTCATCAAGCCATTAGTAATTTTATTATAATGAAGTTAAATTTTAACATTTTCAAAAGTTAAGGTCCTAAGTATTCTTCTTAAAATATTAGGGTTAAACTTATCTAATGGTATCAAACTTAGAATTAAAATTGAGCTTTTTGTCAAATTTCTTTTAAAAAGTGAATCTTACTTTGTCATGTCATTATTAACGTGACATTAAGGTCTGTAAAAAATAAAAATATTAAAAATTATTAGATCAGTGTTGACCTAGTACTTAACAGGCAGAGTTAAATTTTTTATTATTGTAGGGTTTAATTTGAATATTTTCTAAATATTACGATTTTCTCTATAATATTATAGTTAAATTTGTTGAATGGTGAAAAAATCAGCCTCAAAACTTGCCCTTTTGCTAAAATTGATAATGTGGTCATTTAAAACGTCTTTATATTAGAAACGAGAGGTCGTTTTCTTCCTTCTTGAGGCAGTGTGAAAACTGAAAACATTTAGAAAAAAGCAGTGTGAAAACATTTAAGAAAAAAGCAGTGTGAAAACCTGGGAACCTCGTAAGTCACGTTGTGCGTGGTTCTCAAGTCGAGATTGAGTTCTATCAGTTGAAAGTTGGGACCTCTTGCTCTTGGTCCTAAACTTGACAGATACATGTTTAGATACCGACATTTTTTCCTTTCCTCTTCGCCAACTTATCCAACCCCCGACGGTAAAAAGTTTATTTTCAGCGTCTCACTGTTTCCATTTTTTCTGACCGCCAAAAAGAAGGAAATAAATTAATTAAATATGTTTGATTTTATACTAATTTTTAAATAATATTTTAAAAACACACAAAATGGCCAAATGATTGCCAAAATTGAAAAGACATGTTGTCAAAGTGCAAACGAGGTCATCTGTTTCTATTAGAGCGTGCTAGTATGCTGTTTTATTTTGTCCAACTTTATATAAATGTGTAGATAAAATTTAATAAAATATAGTAAGAATTAATTAATCGAAATAGACGATTTGAGACTGATCACACATCTCCTTAACAATATGCCATTTCAATTTCTAAATTTTAAGGTGAGTTAAGAAACTGTAAAAGGTAGTTGATTTTCTTCCTCTTTGCAATTTCACTTTTTGATATTTCCTTCCTTTCTATCAGACCTCTAAGCGTCTTATGCTTGGACTCATTCTTGATTATATAGTTAATTTCGTCATTTTCTCGTCGCATTTTAGGTTTTCTTTTCTGTTTATTATTATGGATTCCATATGGGTTTATCTTGACTTCTAATAAATGATCAACTCTTTATCATGTTTTTAATTTTCTAAAATTGATTTTTTAGGAATAACCGGCTGAAGATATTTGAAGATTGACTCTGGATATGACAACGATTTTTTGGGATTTGAAGTTTCATGTACTATTCTGTTGAAATTATTTTGCAAACCACATTGTTCTAAACGAGAGATCTGGTTGTTTCATACAATAGTTGGTGATTAGTGGACTTGGATTGCATGGCGCTAAAAATTCGTTACTGATAATGAATGTGGCTTTGTTACTATGGACTTTAAATTGTAATTTTGAAATTTAATCTTAATTGCAGTGTTTATATGTATATAATTAGTGTTAAATATTCAACATACGGTTAGGCTTTTGGCTGAATAAAGTTTGTCATAAACTATTGTTGATTAAAAAAAATGATACGAAACGATTGCCATTTCCTAAATGGCATCATGTAGGTGTTTTCGTACTATACTCATGCCAATGGAATCTAAGCAATATCATTTACAAGATTAACAACAAAGATCAACCTATACTTATACGATATTGACTTTAATTCAATAACACCTTACAAAACAACGATAGATAATCTCTGTTTTATCTTTAAAATTGAGTACAATTGATATATATATATATATACTCCCAAACTAAGCATAGAAATCAAAATCTAACAAAACAGTAGTTTAAAAATGTTATTCAAACTCTAAAACTTTTATTTTATCATGTGTTTCTGTCTCATACAACTTGTGTCTCATATCAAACATTTTCAAAACTAAAAAAGTAAGATTTATATATCACACACGGATGCCCACACGACAGTGTATGGTTATTGTATTCGACTTTTAAGCTCCAAAACTAGACATCACAGAAATACATGGTTCCATTGACTTACATAGTCACAGGACATGGTTGTGTCCACCTATAACACCGGTGTGTTTGGCTCGAGACAGGTGTGTCTGTCCTCAAAGCATCATCATTCAACCTATACACGATTATAAAAGCTTACACAATCATGTCTGTCATTGCAAGAGCGTGTGCAACCTTAATATGGGCATGTGCTTTAGAAACAACTTCTAATCATCAATTTATGTCTTAAATTTGCTTGATCTTTGTTCTTTTTGATTCATGAAGATATCTAACACATCTGGAGCCCAAATTTAATGGAATTGGTCTAGCAAATATGTATAAAATGGGGCTAGACTCACATCAATTTCCTTTTTCAACCTATTTTGGAGGAGAAATCAATCATCCCATTGATCACTTGAAAGTCATCCCCATGAGCTTACTATAAAGCTGAAGTTTGCTCTGGAAACCAGATTCATTAACATATCAACACCATTCTTATTAGTGTAAATCCTCTTCAATTTCATTAATTACTCTTCAATGTCACATCTATACCTTACATCAATATGCTTGATATGAGAATAATAGATGAAATTTTTGCTTAAAACCAAGACACTTTAATTGTCACAGTAAACTAGATACTCATTTTATTTCATATCCAATTCTCAAATAAATCACTTCAACCAAAGCATCCCCTTACCTACTTCGATTGCTGCGACATATTCTACCTTGGTAATAGAAAAAGTTACAGATGTTTACAAATTAGATTGCCAAGAATGGCTCCTTAACAAATTTAAATAACATAAGGTCGATTTTCTATTAATGAGATCACCAACTATGTCCACATCAATGTAACCTTCTAGAATTGATTCACCACCTCCAAAACACAAACAAAATCTAAAAATGCCCTATAAATACTTGATATCGACTTTTGTGCTTTCCAGTGCACCTTTTTGAATCAGATAAAAATTTGCACAACTATCCAACAACATATGCAATATCTAGTCTAATGCACACTAGGACATATGTCAAGGAGCCAACAACAGAGGAATATGGAATTGAGCACATACCATCTTTCTCCTTTTCTGTGGTAGGATAAGATCATTTGCTTAACTTGAAATAAGCTACTAATGCCATACTAATAGGCTTAGTATGCTTCATAAACCTCTTAAGCACTCGTTCAATATATTTTTCTTATAAATACTATAACTTTTCAGCCTTCCTATTATGAATGATCTTCATGCTTAAATTCTACTTTACAACACCTAAATCGTTCATGTCAAAGGACTTGGACAAGTCCTCCTTCAACCTCTAAATCATGCTAGCAAGTTATCTCACTATCAACATACCATCCACATACAAGAGAAGGATGCTAAAGTTATTATCAAGAAATTTTCTGAAGTACACATAAAAGGATTAGCAAATGTTCTCTTATAACCATTGCTTGTCATAAATGAATCAAAATTCTTATACCACTTTTTTGGTACCTGTTTAAGCCTATAAAAGCTCCTATTCAACTTATAAATTAATTGCTCTTTCCTTTTAACTTTGAAACCTTCTTGTTGCTCCATGTATATCTCCTCATTCATATCGCCATGTAAGAAGCTAGTTTTCACGTCAAGCTATGCAAGTTCTAGATTCAAACTCACAACTAGACCTAAAATAGTGTGTATAGATATCATCTTAACTACTAGTGAAAAATCTCACTGAAGTTGATACACTTTTTTGGATTGTATCCCTTTATTATCAGTCTCACCTTACGTTTCATAAGCTTGTCACCATCTTTTTTGATATTGAATACCCATCTATTTTTTAATGCTTTCTTGTCTTTGGAAAGCTTCATTAACTTATAGTTCTCATTTTTATTCAAATAATCCATCTCCTCTTTTAGTTCCTCGAGCCAAAAGACTTTGTCTTTGAGTGACAACACTTCTTAGAAATACTTTAATTCTCCCTTAATAATGACTAGGAGATATTTAAAATAGGGTATATTGTTGAATGATTCTTCTCTTCAGTAGACTTTCAAAGTTAGACATCTACCAACACTTGAGTAGGTTTCTCTCCCTACTCATAATGCTCGTGGTCCTTATCTACATCATCCATAGGATATGACTCATGTGACTCATCTCTATCAGGTTGCATTTGATCATTATCATCCTGCACTAGCTCACATGTTGTAATATTTTCATTATCAAAAGATAAACTGTTCGAAGTATTATTTTCCTTTTTAATCAGTTTTACACCCATCTCATGCTCATAGAAGACCATGTCCTTACTTTTGGTAACCTTCTATTTTTTGGGGTTGTAGAGCCTATATCCAAACTCCTCGTCTTCATATCCAACAAATATACAAGGAGTTGAGAGTGAATCCAACTTCGATCTCTGCTCCTTCGGTGGGTGTTTGAAAGCTTTGCATCTGAACACCTTCAGATGCATATAAGTCAGGTCCTTCCTTTCCACACTCTCTTGGGAATTTCAAGATCCAAAGGGACTGAAGGAGTTTTGTTGATCACATATACTACAATTTAAATCGTGTTAACCTAAAAGGACTTTGGTAGATTGGACATTCAGAGTATGCACTGAACCTTCTCAAAATGGTTTTGTCATCATCTCGAAAACACTATTATATTATAGGGTAATAGGTTATTTCTTCTCATGTCTTACACAATATTCCTCAAACTCGTTATGCCTTCATTGTTAATTCAATGACATTTTTAACTTTTTCTTTGTCTTTTTTCCACCATAGTGTGAAATTTCCTTAAGGTCTTAAACACCTAACTTTTTTTTTTAGTATAAAGAGCTAAGTCTTGCAAGTAGCATCATTAATAAAAGTAACAAAGTACTTGTTAACTGCCAAAGACTACTCCTCAATGGGACTACAAATGTTGGGGCACACAAACTCTAACTTAGTTTTCCCTTTGGTAGATCTTTTATTTAAAGACACTCGATGTTGCTTTTCAGCCTTGCAATAATCATTTGGTATGAGAGAAGCATTAGTTTTCGTAAGGATAAGTGATCTACCAATTATTAATTTGATCCCCCTCTCACTAACGCGTCTCAATGTATAGTGCCACAAATTTAGAGAAGTATTTTCTTTAATGACATATAGTTCTCCAGCACACACCTTCAAGTGTGTCTTATAAAGCGTGCAACATAATCTATCATGAACAACTATTAGCACTCCTTTAGACAGCTTCCACTTTCCATTCTTAAAAGTGTGTCAATATCCTTCTTTGTCAAGCGCATTCATATACAACAAATTGAGAAACAAGTCAGAAATGTGTCGTACTTCTCTCAAGGTCAATAAACACCTAATATTGATCTGAAATCGAATGTCACCCATGCTAACCATGTTAGTGGAGCTCTGATTTCCTATCTTCACACTTCTAAAATCACCACTCCTATAACTAGTGAAATATTCCCTCTTTAAAACACAATGGTAGGAAGCTCCTACATTGATAAGTCACTCAAAATTTGAGTGACTAATATGGAGACACCCACTAGTTGTACAAATCAATGACACCTCATCATTTGTGCCTGTTATTGTTGCTATATTATTATTTTCATCTTTATTGTTTCGTTGTCTTGCTTCTTCTGGTCTTTCTTTCACTATTAACAAAATTCCTTTATGTAACCAAGTTTGGTGCAATAGTGACACTGCCTAGTCTCCTTGTCATCTCTAGACTTACACATATTCTTAGACTTGCCATGCCCTTTAAAACCTCTACCCTTACTTCTTCCTTTGTCCTCTTCCACAAGAGCTTATACGTTCTCAAGATAGATCTCCTTCCTCCTAATCTCTTCATTGAACGTGGTCTCTTTGATCACATCCAAAGATTGCACATCATTTGAAGCAGAGTTGTTGATAGTCACAATTAAAATTTCCCAACTATCCTTTAATGAACTCAATAGGAACAAAGTTTGTAGCTCATCATCAAGGATGATCTTTATGGTGGTCAGTTTATTAATGATATCCTAAAAATTGTTGAAATCCTTATATATTGATTTTCCAACCTTTAACTTTAAGTTTACAAGTCTTTTGATCAAAGAAACCTTGTCATGAGCAGTCTTCCACTTATAAGACCCTCCAATTTCTTCCACAGCTTAAAATAATTAGTCTCTTAGGATATGTAGTTGAATATGCTGAAAATCGTGTCAACTGACTATACGGACATGTTTGTCCACATGAGTGTGTCTATCCTTGAAGTGTTGCCATTCAACCCCTATATAATTACAAAGGCTTATGCAATCATCCACATAGTTGTGTCCATTATTGCACGGGTGTGTGCAACTTCAACACAAGTGTGTGCTTCAGAAATCGCTTCTAATCATCATTTTTTTAACCTCAAATTCATCTGACTCTCGTTCCTTTTGATTATGAAGACAGCTAACACTTCTAGAGCCCAAATTTAATGGAATTAGTTTAACAAAAATGTCAAAAATGGGCTTAGACCCATAAAACATACAAATTCCACTTTATAGTGGATAATATATGAAAACAGAAACTAGTTGTCCAATGCATTGGTAAATATTTATGCGAGATAAATTATTCATATTTTTTTAATGAAGAACAACATTTTATGTCAAAATGTACATAACAGTAGTGGGATCACTGAGTGGAGTTGGAATTTAATATCCTAAATTCAAGAGCATCATGCTCTAAAAATTAATTATAAACTTCCTAGTAAATATTTTGGTTTACTAATTGTCATTTTTTCTACTGCTTAGTTTTCAGTTTATATGTTTATTTTTTCATTTGATGCCTATGATTGACCCTCTACAACTGGTAGAGTTTGATAATGCCTTAATTTTTTCAATCTTTGATGTCTCATTTTGTTATGTATCGGATATATATACTACAAAAATAGGTATGTGCATTTATAGGAGTAAAATTTTGTTATAGCAATTTTGTGTTAGAGTGTAGGTGCCTATATTTATTACTGGATTATAAAGTTTGACTGTGCAACATTTTGAATGTCAACATACACATTGTGGCACACATTTTAAATAATTAAGATTTAAAATTTCTAGGATGTGATGAACTTGCTCCACTAGCTATATGATCGCAGGTTTCCGATATGAAAAAGCTTTAATAATTAACCTGATTTTTTCGCAAACGCACGGGTCATTCATGTAGTACCTAAAGTGTCGATCCGATGAGGAGGGTTAACCTAATCCTAAAATCTAAAGCCTAAAAAAAATTGCAATAACTCAAAAAGAACAAAACTAAAGCAATAAAGTATTTCAATCACGTAATTAATTCCAATAATCAAATTCGAAATATAAACAAGATAGCAGATGCAACACCCAGTCACAAAACAACCTAAAAACTACCAATTGAGAGAAAGGATATTTTTTTCAGACTTTAATGAAAACCTAATTGATTATGAAATTACTGGATTACCGGTTATAGACGGTCCTAAGGTTGATTACTCTCTCTCGAGTTATAATCATTAATCCTAATTTTTAAACCCTAATCAGATTATGAGAATTGCAACCTCTTGATTCACAATTTATCCAAAACCTAAATTAAATCTTAAATTGTCCAATAAACTATTGAAAACTTAATGCAACATCTCTCTTTACACAAATTTACCGGTTTGATTCAATTCTTGATCTATTAAATTACCTAACTCTCGTTAGGCCAATTTAATGATTTTTCACTCGATTCACCCTCTTAGTTTACTATTGAATTATGCAATTACAGAATTGAAATCACAATCCAATAAAAATGCAACAATTAAATTTCATTAATATCAAAGACAAAATATCCCGAAGGTGAGTTTAGACAAATCCTCAACATTCAACAAATCTATCATTTATGGCTATCTCAAATTCTATACAATCATAAAAATTGAAATTAAACCAGAAATAGACTCGAAATGGATGACGGAGGTAGCAACTGCAGGAAACCTCATATTTTGTGAAGTACTTCGCATAGGTTTCTTCTCTACGTCTCTCTTCCTTCATTTTTTTCTCAATCTCTCGATAAAGTTCTCTAGGGTTTCGGGATTATGACTGATGCAAAAACTCCCTCTCTTGTGTTCTTCATTTTCTTTAAATACCTTGTGTCTTGAGCAACCCTAGGGTTTTTTCAGGGTCAAAACGGTCCAAAAAATGCCTAAAAACTTGTCGTTTTCTCCTGTTTGCGCGTTTACCGACACAAGCCACGATCGTGGCCTGCATCAAACCTTTCTGTCACGATCGTGTCCCTTAGGCCACGATCGTGGGCTGGCTCCCATGTTTCTGTCATGATCGTGGGCCATGGTTTCAACTTAAAAGTCTTCAAAACTTCTTCGTTCTTTGATGTTGACCCTGAAGCACTAAGAAACACATCAAGGAACCTCAAAAACATCATATTTAAGCTCAAAGACTTATACTAACCCATAAAAACACTTGAACACACAAACTAACCTAATTCTAACATAAACACATACTAATCACTCAAATCAACCTTTAATACATAACAAATTAACCCTAAAATATGATGCAATTCATACCTATCATTATAGCTTAGGTAGTTGTCCTCCTCTAATCACCATTTGTTTTGACTTGTTCGTTACCTATTGATGAGCTTAATTAGTGCTCTAAGACGAATGTGGTCGGATATGAAAAAATTGGAAAAATGTATGCTCTAACTCTAAGATGAAAGTTTAAGTTTGCCCCTAGGCCCCTTCCTTAAGCAAAAAGCATTGTTTCCTACTATTTGGAGCAGGCTACAAGTAGTCGCCCATGCTTCAACATCTAAGTGTTCACTAGAAAAACCCTATCTTTCTTAACTTCTTATATATTTATTTTGTGTGTTTACATCTACAATGTAAATTCGTTGACTTCATACAGTTGTCTAATTATGGAATGTGGTTGTAAAGGTATATTGTAATGCATGATTTGACTGGAGTGCTCCTAAATGCATTAGCTTACCAATAGAGACTAATTTATTTACAAAATAAGGAAATTCTTTTAAGAAATGAATTAAGTAAATGAAAAAGACAAAGAACAACCACGTAAACTTTCTCATTATGGATGGAAGAGAAGTTAAAAAGTTAGATGTACCTTTAGTTTCTACAACCCTCCATATTTTTTGATTAACTTGATGAAGCATTACATCCATTCATTCGATCTTTTCATTTCATTCTCTGGTGGCTCTTTTATATTTCATCACCTGATTCTTTTGCTATGTAATAATAAAAATTCTAATTAAGCACTCTGTGAGATAAGAAAAGCCCATCTATTTAGCCCAACTAATGCACACTAATACAATACACTCAACCTCACACGACAAACTCCAAAAACCCCTTTTATAGCAAATAGCATCTTCTCCAACAAACCCAAATAATCAAGGACACACGTAGAAATCATTTTTTTTCTTTTTTGTAAATACAACATGACAAATTCTGTTAGATCAATCTTTCATGTATAAATACTGCTTGTATAGACACTATCATGATATATAGAAAGGATTAATAAAATCTCTTTTCGATTTTCTTATGTGCTCTACTTTTATTATCGCTGTCATCGACGTTACTCCAATACCATACTATTTTTTGCATGGCATCATAGACTTGGACACGTATCTATGAAAAAACTTTTACATATATTGATAAATATTTCAAAAAACTTGTTGAATTTTGTTGCGACGTTTGTCCTTTAGCAAAACAAGAATGCAAACCTTTTCCAAAACATGAGATAGTATCTAAAAAAGCTTTTGAACTACTTCACCTTAATGTGTGAGGTCCATATAGTACACCAAATATAGATGGGTCGAAATATTTTTTAACAATCATTGACGAATCATCACGTGCTATATGGACTTACTTACTTAATAGTAAGGCCCCAAGTACACGATGTACTCAAAATCTTTTTCATTATGATTGAAACACAATTTTCAATCAAAGTCTTATGTGTGCGATCTGACAATGGAACCGAATTCCTAAACAATTCTTGTAAGGAATAATTTCAAGGGAAAGGCATTATCCATCAAAAAACTTAATTTTACATACCATAACAAAATGGTGTTGTTGAACATAAGCACAAACATCTTTTGCAAATTACTCATGCCCTTATGTACCATGCCAACTTACCTACAAAATTTTGGGGGCAAGCTTTGCTAATGGCTACTTACATAACTAACCGATTACCTATAAAAACTCTTGAATGGATAACCCCTTTCAAGAAACTTTATTCTAAGCCCCCAAGTGCGACCATTTACAATCTTTCGGTTACCTTTATGTTTCAACGAACATCAAACCTTTTAAGGACAAACTTGAACCAAGAGCTACCAAATGTATGTTTATCGGATACATGTCTGGTCAAAAAGGATACAAATTGTTCGATTTGGTTTCGGAAAAATTATAATTTCAAGAGATGTGACATTTCATGAACGCTCACTTCCCTTCATCACAAAACCATACCCAACAAACATTATCACCCAATCTGCACCTCTTGACATTTTATTTACAAGCCCAGAACAATATACACACAACACGGGCCCAATACCTGAATCCCATTTCGTATATACAAAACCAAATAAACTCACTTGAAGACAAAATTGACACACCCGAAAACCCACCTGATTTTGAACATTCAGACACAACCTAACCCATAATTACCTTATCGGTTCTCGACCTTGTATCTACATATCCACCTTCCCCTTCCACTCATTTACAAACTCCACAAAACCCTATTACTTCAATCGGACAAAGCCATCGACCTCGTAAATGACCTGCTTATCTACAGGACTACATCTCCCTCGCTATCTCTGTCAACTCCGATCACACAATTGAAACAATGTCACTCTCCTCAGGTAAATTTCAAACCGAAACACACCATTCCCCTATTTTCTCTCCTGATTTCTTTGCTTTCATGGTTACCGTTTCTAGTGATTATGAGCTTTTATCATACGAAGCTGCGAAAGAGGACCCGTTGTAGGTAGCACCTATGTTAACAGAACTTGAAGCCCTAGAGAAAAATGAAATGTAGGTTTTCACCCATTTGCCGAAGGGTAAACGTACACTCGATGCCAAATGGATTCACAAAATCAAGCATCACCCAAATTGTTCAATTGAAAAGTGTAAGGCTCGATTGGTTGTCAAGGGATTCAATTAAAGGGTGGGAATGGATTATTTAGACGTGTTCTCCCCAATTACTAAGGTAATGAATATTCGATTGATGTTTGCAATTGCTGCTACTCGTTGTTGGCCTATACACCATGTCGATGTTAATAATGCGTATCTACATGGTTCGATTGACGAGAAAATTTATCTTCACCCTCTAGATGGCTAGAATAAGGTATCGGCAGGACAAGTTTGTCGTCTTCGAAAATCACTTTACGGATTAAAACAGGTTGGAAAACAATGGAACAAAACTCTCACTTCCGCTCTTGTCGATTTTGGTTTCTGTCAAGCAACATTCGATTATTGCCTATTCACACGAGGTAACACAGACTCTTTTCTTGCAATTGCAATTTATGTTGATGATTTATTAGTGATGGATAATAATGAGGAAGTTATATTAAAAGTGAAGAATTATTTGAATACTAAATTCACAGTTAAAGACTTGGGATATGTAAAGTTTTTTGTCGATGTGGAAGTAGCCAGATTTGAGAATGGCCTGTATCTATCTCAGTCGAAATACATTTTGGATATTCTTCGTGATGTTGGATTAGAGGAGGTAAAGCTTGCAAATGTTCCAATCCCACTTGGCACAAAACTGCCAATTGATATTGGCTTATTGTTGCCTCAATCAGAAAAGTAGCAAAGCTTGGTTGGACAATTACTTTATTTGTCATTCACAAGGCCGAATTTGTCATTTGCAATACATTACTTTAGCCAATTCAATACAGCACCTCGTTAACCATATTGGGAAGTTTTTTTACACATGCTTCGATACGCAAAGGGAACAAAACATCAGAAATTGTATTACCCAGTTCAACATGTTCTGTCTATATGTGCTTTCTCATACTCAGACTAGGTAGGTTGTTTGTACTCCAGAAAATCTGTCACGGGATATTGTATATTCCTAGGTTGATCACCAATATCGTGGAAAACTAAGAAATAGTCAATAGTTAGTAGATCGTTAGCAGAAGCGAAATATCGATGCATGTCAAGCACTGTATGTGAAGTTTGGTGGATTTCATACTTATTGCGAGATCTGCGCATACATGTTCAAATACCATATACACTCTTTTGTAACAATAAGACCGCCGTACATATATCCGAGAACCCTGTCTTCCATGAGCTGACGAAACACCCAGATATAGACTGCTATCTAGTCCGTAATGTCGTTAAAGAAGGGTTCATCACAACTACATACACACCTTCTAAACAACAAGTAGTCGACTGCTTCACAAAACCATTATCCACCGACAACATTCACTCGAAAAATTCCAAGTTGAGCCTCACTGATGCTCTAACTTGAGGAGGGACTGTAGAGATAACAAAAGCCCATCTATTTAGCCCAATGAACACACACCAATACAATACACTCAACCTCACACGATAAATTCCAAAAACCCCTTTCACACGTAAATAACATCTTCTCCAACAAACCCAGATAATCAAGGACACATGCAGAAACAATTTTATATCTTTTTTGTAAATACAACACGACAAATTCTGTTAGATCAATCTTTCGTGTATAAATATTGCTTGTATAGACACTATCATGATATATAGAAAGGATTAATAAAATCTCCTTTCGATTTTCTTACATGTTCTACTTTTATCATTGCCGTCATCTGCGTTACTTCGGTACCATACTATTTTTTGCACACTCACCACCTTAGTCATATACATTAATTTGTAGGCTTTCAATAAACATGCCATAGAAGATTAAGTTGTTAATAGATACAACTGATGGCATTTTGAGTAAAAATTAACTATCAATTTATATTGTAAACCTATGAAAAATGAACAAGTTTGGTATGTTAAAAAATAAAATAAAATAAAATAAATTACAATATTAATATTTAATAATATAATAAAAATAAAATAAAAATAGGATGATGAAATCAAATATTCTTTTTCTCGATACAAGTCTCAATAAAACAAAATTTTACTTTAAAATTTTTAATAACAAAAAATAAAATAGAAAACAAGAACAAAAACAAAAACCATAAAAAAGAAGTAACATTAAACAATCCTTTATATTTAAATTCAAAATATATTTATAAGATGTGATATAATCAATGTTTTAAGAGTTAAACTAGTAAGACAAGAGGTTTAAGGTTTAAAAGATTTAATCAGTATTAGACCGTCATAAATCTAACTAAAAATTAAATAAAATTAAAGAATTTGAAATATAATTGAAAGAGATTATCCTTATTTTTCAAAGAATTTCAAGTTTAATTGAAAAAAGAGATTGTTAAATGAACATTAATTGATTTATTTTGGTTTATAAAAACTTATTAATTTACAAGAATTGACCTATTAACTAACAAATTGATCAGTTTTTAGCAACAATAATTAGTAAAGTAAATCGAATCAAAAAATTAAAAAACCAAATTAAAAAGTTAGATAGTTCAAGATTTTACAATTGAACCGACTGAAATTTTTAATCATTGGATATAATTACATGTTAACTGGAGGATCCAATGCTAACTTCTGCAATGAACTTAACTATCATATTTAATTGTCATCGTTAAATTTAGAATCTTTAACAAACTGGCGTAAAATATTATAAGCAATTTATTTAGCATTATTTGTTTTTTGACAAAATAAAAAGATATATATGATTTGGAAAAGATATATATGATTTGGAGTTCACAATATATGATTTGGAAAAGATATATATGATTTGGAGTTCACAATTTAAGTTATTGAGTTGTATTGAAATGTTTTCTCATATTAATTAAACAAGCGAGATAATTTTATATCAAAAACTTGAGGGTTTTATTCACTCACAAATTTAGAAATTCTTAATTTATAGGATAAAAACAACAATAACAATATTTAGTGAGATCGTCCCATTTAATCGTAGAGTCTGATGAGGTCCAGTAACACGCAATCTTATCTCTAATTGATAGAGAAACTATTTTTGATAAAAGAATGACCCATGAACGATGCCCGAGAGATTTGAACACTCACGGGGAAACCCCATGTACTTAGCGGGCACAATCCTTAACCACTCGGCCAAAGAGTAGTTAAATAATTGTTAGATTATTTTGTAGACATAAAAGTTTTAATTAATTTTTTTTATATGACCATAATGAATTGAAACTAGAGGATACATAAAGAAATTAAAGAATAACATTATAAATTAAATGTTAGAAAATTGTTTTTTACAACCTAAAAATATTTTTAACAACAACAACCACAACCACCCCAGTGTATAAGGTTCTCCGCTTTGCGACGGTTAGGGGAAGAACGTCAATTATATGCAACATTCCCTTTGTATTTTATAAGGACTTGAACCTGTAACCTTTTGATCACAAAGGAATAATCTTACTAGTTGCTACAAAACTCGTCTTCAACATAAAACTATTTTAAATGTATACTAAATAAATAGCCACAAATATACCACTATTATGTAATTATAGGTTCTAAATAAGTTAAACAATTTAATTATTCGTATTAAAAAAAATAAACTCAAGTAATGGTTGATAATAAACTTTAATTGTTACATCAACAGAATTTAAATGTTACATATAGTGTTTGTGATGAAGCTAGCTGAGAGTGAAGTTGTAAGAAGCATATTTCTTTTTAAAATGTAAATATTTATTTTATAGAGTCGACAACAAAATTCTACCGCTAGGTGCCTTTATTCTTTTCAGTAGTATTAAGTGTGAAAATAGAGACTCTATTATATGACAACCATGACCAAAACTAAAGGTTGAAATGATCTGGGCCCCAGGGCAGTTGGTGGTTTGTCATCAGTATATGCACATGTACATGTAGATGCATATGCTTCATACATCCTGTCCGTCTTCTGAACATAATTCTGTGTCCTAAAAGTGATTTCAAACTACCAAAGAGCATAAAGTGTTTTCAGTGGGTAAACATTCTATCTCTTAACCATTTAACTCATTGTATTTGCTTTTAATTTCCTCATAACTGGAGAATTTATTATATGTACAAAATCAACAATAAGGAATCAAAACTAAGTAGTTGATGGTGGATTCTAACCATACTTCTCAATATAAGTAAGAGACCCATTTCAATTCTCTGAAAACTAATGAGTAGGTTAATTTATATTTTTTTAAGCTTTAGAAATAAAATTTTAAAAGTAAATTATTTCACTTTGATCAAATCTATTATTAGTTTCGTGAAAATATAAATATTTGTTACAGTTTTAATTCAATTGTCATATTTCATATAGTTTTCTATTATTTTCCCCAATCATACAAATTATAGAAAATAAACTGAGATGATTATAAGTAAAAATGAAATACCTAGCTGTAAATAAACTTAAAAGAATGTCTCAGACCAAACAAATTCTTTAACATGTTACCTGCCATTTCTTTGCCGCGAAGAATCATAATCTCATAGTTGCTACATCCTTTATCTGTGTCGTGATCAGAATAGAAGCTATATATCTTCTGTGATATTGACATTGTTGATGCTAGTTCTCGTCCTGGTGGTAAGCAGCTAACGAAACATCTTCAGTGAAGCCGCTGGTTGAAGATAGTGAAAGGCAAGAAGGAGTGTGAGTGACAAAGGGTGGGAGTGCAGAGGCCCGTCTTCTTATTGCTGTAACGAGACTTTTTATGATTATTTCCAGTTTGAAAGATGGTTTTGCGGACAAAAGGAAGTTGTCGCTTTTCTCGGAGATGTTGGCAGCAAAACCTCTCGTAATTCTCTGAATTGGTTTCTTTTTGTTGATAGCAAGAGTTGCATGAGTCCAGATCCTCAGTCTAATATAAACTTGTCTAACTTTGTCTAATTAAAATACGACGTCGTTTCTTCTTAAATTTGAAACACTCTGTTACTCTTCTCAAAATTCGTGGCTTATAAGCCAAACAGATCCAGTCGACATCCACTGTCTTCTTCTTTTCAATACTACAAAAGTAGCCCTCTCACTGTCTCATCTCTCTTCTCTTCGCCACCTTCCTAAATCTTGTAAAACCCAAATTTTCTAATCTCAACCACATCAAATTATGTGACATTTTCATACGATTGCCTTATGTAAATTTATCACAAAATTAGGGATGACGATGAAGCATTGGCAGCCGACGTCCTTTATCATCTTCTTTTCAACACTACAGAAGTAGCCCTCTCACCGTCTCGTCTCTCTTCTCTTCACAACCTTTCTACACCTTGTAAAACCCAGATTCCCTAATCACAACCATATCAAATTATGCGACATTTTCAGATGATTGCCTTTTGTAAATTTATCACAGAATTAGGGATGACGATAGAGCATGAATGACGATAAAGCATTAGCAGTGATTTACAAAAAGTTGATATTATAAATTTGTAGGTGTTCTCGAGTCGTAAATGAGAAAATTATTCTTTGCATTTTGGAGGATATAATAACCTAACTAAATTTATTCTAGCGAAGTGGATTTTTACTTGGTAATTTCTTGATTTTAAATTGGACAAATATTCGAATTCTTACACTTGCACGACATTTCAAGCTAAGTCACGACCGTGACTTTTCTTCGGCTAAAATTAAAATTAATATGTTTTGAAGTATGGAATAACAACCACATTTTTCATGGCAAATACGAACTCGTCAAAATAAAACTATTGTTGTGCCAATCAATCAAAAATGCATTTTGAATTAATTAATACAATTATTAGTATCATGTAACGTTAACATCAAATGTAATAATTAAAATTAAGAAATAAATGTAAAAAAGAGTGGATATTAGCGATCAAATTTTGCATATTTATTTATTTCTACATTAACGAATTAAAATGAAAATAATTAATATGTTCTAAAGTATGGAATAACAACCACATTTTTCGTGGCAAATACAAACTCGTCAAAATAAAACTATTGTTGTGCCAACCAATCAAAATTGCATTTTGAATTAATTAATACAATTATTAGTATAATGTAACGTTAACATCAAATGTAATAATTGAAATTAAGAAATAAATGTAAAAAAGAGTGGATATTAGTGATCAAATTTTGTATATTTATTTATTTCTGCATTAATGATTTAAAATGAAAATTGAAATCATTATTTTATTAATAGAAAATTACAAAAATACAATATTAACATAATCATTACATATAAGGGTACCATAATGATGATGATTGTAAACGATAATAGTGTTATTCATAAAAACACCAAATGGCTATTGTGTGTCATTTTCAAAGAATTCTTTAACTAAGAGTTGCCGCCCTTTTAACTTGTTTCTTTCTGCGCTTTTTTGTGGTCCGATTTTCATATCTTTGAAAGCTTTTTTTTCCCCTTCTCATAAAGAAAATTGACTTTGTTGTCACTTAAAGAAGTAGAAGATGGCACCAGTGACATAGGAAGAAAGATAATATTTTGATGAATTTCAAGTATCTTCTCATGTAAGTTTCATTTGCTTTTTCATCTGTAGATTTTCTTACTTGTTTTTTATTATCAATCCTTCTCTCTGTATCTCTATCTCTAAGCAATTCTTGAGCTTACTTGTTTTTTATTATCATTCCCTCTCTCTATATCTATATCTCTAAGTAATTATTGAGAAATGACTCAGCAGACTCGAAACCAACTTTTCGTGAATGCCCCCTTTGATGTTTGCCTCTGTTGAAGTCTCTATAATATGACTCTTATTGCTGATCCATTTGTGTCTTGGAACACATCATTTTGTTAATTTACTTTTATTATTAAATTTAATGTGGAGAGATATAAGGTGCTTTAGGGCCTACCTCTGGTGGTTCTTAAACTAAAGATATTCTTTATGTTTTCCTTAAAGTAAGTTTTGAAGATATTTTAATTGTTTTAATGCATGGAAGTCATTTGTTTCTGACTTCTTTTGTTTCTGTTTGTAGTTTCTGTTTATACATCTATATAAGTGATAATTAATGTATATTGTAAAGGTTGAGTTGCTTAACATTGTAGATTAGTTAATTTGAAATATAAACATTTCA